>JAFJYG010000367.1:0-48301 GCA_017366145.1 Cadophora sp. M221 | reverse complement strand
AATTTCCCACTCATCTTGCTCAGGCAACAGCTGGATAGGTGCCGGCGTAGCCCTGGCTTGTCCTGGCAGGGGGTTGTCGACGTACTTGCGGAGCGAGTGCGAGTGGAAAACAGGGTGAATTGACCAGCCCTCTGGTAGCTCAACTCTCCAGCTCTCTCCTTCCTTAGCGATTACCTTGACAGGGCCGTACCACTTATCAGACAACTTCCTTGAAGGTCGGTCAACATTCCAGTTCCAAGTATCGACTAGTACTAAGTCGCCAACATCCCAGTCGATAGCGCGTCGCCCACGATTCGCTAGTCGTTTCATTTCCCTTTGTTGATTCTTAAGGGACGACTATGCGACTTCTGTGACCTTCTTCATTTGTAATGCTACTTAGAGAGCCTCATCGCGATTGAGTTTCTCTATTGCCGTAGCCGGAGGCTCTAGGCTAACTAGGTCCCAGGAAGTCCTTGGCTCAACGCCGTTAAGTAGCTGAAAAGGAAACAGGCGGCCTAGGGACTCGTGCGGTAACGTTAGTTAAGCAATATCCATGATTGGTAAGAGGTCGCTCCAATTGTTCTGGTAGTAGTGGCAAAAGGGACGAAGCCGCTGCTTGATATATTGGTTCGTCACCTCCGTTTGACCGTCAACGTTCGGGCCATACACTGTCGTTAGCTTTACCTTAGTCCCGAGGATACGACAGTACTCCTTCCAAAAGAAGGAGACAAACTGAGGTCCTCGGTCTGAGATAATAGAGTCCGGCATGCCGAAGTGTTGAGTCCAATGGATAAGGAAGAGAATAGCCATGCCTTTAGCAGTAATTGTATTGTTACAAGGTATCAAGACCGGTTTCTTAGATAAGCGGTCAACGAGAACCATAGCAAAGTTATAGCCGTGCTTATCTAGTGGTAACTTCGTAAAGTCCATTGTAAGGTGTTGATACAACTAAGCAGGGATTGGCAGGGGGTGTAAGAAGCTAGGGGTCTTATCCTTACGGGCTTTTTGTTGAGAGCAACTATAGTTTGCTACGTATCGAGCTATGTCCGTGGTAAGGCCGTTCCAGTGATATTTGCGACTTAACAATGCCTTCATCTTTCCAATCCTCGCGTGTGCTACTGAAGGTTGGGAATGTACATGGCGAATAAGTGTCGTGCGAAGCTCCGGCGGTTTTAAGGGCACTTCTAGGCGGCCTTGGAAAAGCAACTTGTCGTTTGCCAGCTCGTAATCCAGCGACTGCTCCCTGGCTTTCTGTCGGAGAAGCTCCAATGAAGGCGAGGTCTTATTAGCTAGGAGCACTTGGTTGATAACATCGTATTCCGCAATATTGTACGCCATCATGGAGTTAGGGTTTAGCTCCTCCGCGGTTGGCGTCTTTGGGTCGATTAGTACTTTCATATTCGACTCTGGCTTTGGCTCTAGCTCGTCACGTGTCTCAGCATCGCGATCTGGGATCATGGCGTCTACAGGTGCTAAGGGTATCGCCTCTACGACTTCGATATAGGCGTCCATGGGATTAACGGCGGAGAGCTGAAGGTCGCCGGCGACTCGCGGGTCAATTTTGTCGGTCGGAATCAGCTGTTGACTGCGGATGGCCCGCTTGCGTGCCTCCGTAGTCGTGAGGTCCTGATCCCGTCGAGACAGGGTGTCAGCCAAAGTATTAGTCGTCCCGGTACGGTACATAATTGTGAAATGGAAGTCCGCAAAGAACTCGGCCTATTGAGCCTGCCTAGCCGTAAGGTCCTTGGTAGTCATAAAGTACTCTAGGGCTCGGTGGTCTGTGTAAACAAGGACACCCTTCTGGGCACCTAAGAGCTTTGGGCAACATTGCTTAAATAACTGGAAAATCGCTAGCACCTTTTTATTGTGAATTAGGTAGTTAAGCTTGGGGTCCGTTATAGTCTTAGAAAAGTATCTTATAGGGTAAAAGGTATTGTCCTTTTAAAGTTGAGATAAAATCCTAGCGACGACTCCGTTAGAAGAGTCGGTTTCTAGCCGTGTTTATTTAGCAGGGTCGTAATGGCGAAGAACTGGCGTAAATTAGAGGGCTTCCCGAAGAGTCTCCTAAGCATTTTTACAAGCGTTATCAAAAACGAAGGGAATATCCTTTCCAATAAGCATTGTAAAAGGCCGTGTAATGCAACTATAATCTTTAATGAATCGGCGATAAAAGTTACAAAAGCTAAGGTAGCTTTGTATACCTCGTATATTATCGGCGTATCGCCAGTTCTTAATCACACTGATCTTCTCTAGGTCTACTTCTACGCCATTAATTCTAATAACAAATCCTAAGAACCTTGTCTTTTGCACGCTAAACTCGGACTTCTTAATATTGGCTTGAAGTCCGTGTGCTTGTAGTATTGCCATGACTTTCTTAATATGAACCTTATGCTCCTCCAAAGTGAACAAATATATAAGAATATCATTTATGTAAGCCGCGCAAAAGTCATCGAGGTGCTCCATAAGGATATTATTAATGAATCGCTGAAAGGTCGCCAGGCCACTCGTAAGGCCAAAGGAAAGGACCTTATACTTGTACGTGCCATACCAGGTACGGAAAGTCGTATAGTTCTCGCTCTCAGGGGATATGCGAATACAATGAAAAGCTTGCTAAATATCCAGCTTTGTAAAGATCCTTGCCTTATAAATACGTGCCATCATCTCATCGATTAGAGGAATTGGGTATAAATCCTTCTTTGACAGGGCATTTAGCTTCCGGTAGTCGACGCATAGCCGGAGACTGCCATCGACTTTCTTGGCGAAGAGAATAGGGGCCGCATATAGTGCGCCAGAGGGTTCAATAAAACCTCCATGTAGGTTGTCGATAATGTACCGCTTGGTCTTTGACAGCTGTTCCTTAGTCATGCGCCGGAGAGGCTCAAAGGACAAGTCGTTCTCCTTAGTAAGCTCGATTTGGTGGTCTACACCTTGGCGATGCGCTGGTAGCTCGTTGGAGGCTCGCCGGGAGAAGAGAGGAGCATACTCTTGGTACTCTACCGGGAGCTTCTTACCTACTAGCTCATCGTCTTGCGCGTACTTGGCCTCTAAGGCCTCCTCTGGGGTCAGGTCTCTATTCATCGATGCAAGTTCGACGCTTAGCTGGTTTAGGGCCTCTCGCCGGCGACGAGTCAATTCTTAGTCGATCTCAAGCACCAATGCCACGAAGGTTTGCACCCTATTTATCCTAGCCCTCCTAAGTCGGAGGTACATCGTAGACATCGCTGCTGCCGATATAAGGAAGATTCCCGTAGTGAGCGCCTTTGTCTGGTAATTCGCTAGAGAAGCTCTACGGGTTCTCTTGTCCTTGAGTAGTAATCCCGGATCACGGGATATCGAAGGGTTTAATTGATCCTCCATAATACGCAAGCGCTCCTTAACCTCTTTAGCAAAGCTCGAGGGTTGGGTCGATAAGACGCTGGCGGTAGGTTGCACAAAAACCTTTGACTTAGAGAAGTCGTCAAGTGCCGCAATCCTGGCTTGCCTCCAACGGTGGTCATCCATGTCCATAAGGGCATCCCTTTGTTCCGCATCAAGCTAGTGAGACTTAATAATTGGCTTATTAAAATAATTAATATCGACGAAGACTCGCTGGTCAAAATACAACTAAATTAGTATATCCAGTAGCTACTTTAGCCGATTGCGGTTCTTAGTGTACAACTGCTTTAGGTCGTAATGCTCTAAGAACTTCCGACCAATTAGGACATTGGTGTTTCCTAGGTTAATCACTAGAAAAGGAAAGTTAATTCACCGGCGATTAATCGTTAAAGTAAGTAGAACAGCTATATCAATTGGCTTTCCTTTCTTACTATTGTAGCCAGTTGGGACAATTAGCTAAGAGAGAGATACAAAAGAGATATCAAATTGCCTGACGAGTTGGTATGCAAAAGAGGTTTTAATTGCACCGAAAATATTAGCTCCACCATTAATATGTACAAGTGTCTTAGTAAAGAATCTATTTCTTCTTAGTTTAATACTAATTAAGAATTGTTGTCCTTCAATAAAAGCATGGAAATTAAATGCCAAGTTCTTTCACAAGTTGTGGCCTATGCCAAGGTGTGAGTCTTTGCCACGGCCTAGGAGTTTTTTAAGAGCTCGTTAGTCTTCAAATTCTCGCCAACGACTAGCTAGGAAATCGACTTATCGAGAGCCTGGTCCCTACGGCGCTTGGGGCAGTCGCTAGCCCAATGGCCGGTCTTGCTGCAGTAGAGACAGGTGTCGGAAGAGACGTCCCTAGGTGCAGGAGGAGGTACGGAGGACTCAGGTTGGCGCAAGACAGGCGAAGGAGAGGGCGTACGCTGGCGGGCATCCGACGACTGTCTCGGAGTCGGTGGTTTCCATGCGTGAGCAGCAGAGGTAGGTGAAGTCGAACGCCAGCTGTCCTCCTTTAGGATGCCGCGCAAGTCGCTAGTGCTCGTATTGTTGAAGGAGACTCGAAGGGCTTCGCGGACAGTAGTAATAGCACGTTCATTAGCTCGTTCGGCAGCGATATTCCGCAGCTCGCGATCCGAGACGGCTAAGAACTTGTTAAGAGCCGTATAATCTCCGGCGAATTTATACTTCTTAGTTCGGATGTTGTACTTGAGCTTATCCGAGACTTTCTCGCATACGTCGTTGAACCAGCGGTCAGGTGAGATTTTTCTAGTAGCCGCGTATATTATGAACTTTATACAAAACTCGTTATAAATCATACTACTCATTTGTAGTTGGTTATACTTAAGCTTAGCGGCTTGTACTTGGTTGTGGTCAAAGAAACGCTGGTCTAGGGCCTTCAAAACGTCGGCGGCTTCGTTAAAGTCTCCAGCGAAGTCGAGGTCCATTTGTTAAAGAATAATAGTCTTAGCCTCTCCCTTTGTACACTTAAAGTAGGCATAAACCTGCGATTCGCCGGTAAGAAAGTTACCTAAGTACTTTTAGATAAAGAGCTTTATATCCATCTTTCAGGCGTTGTACTTAATTTCGCCCTTATAGTCGCTGAAGGGGGTACGGGGGTACTTGACCTTATTGGGCTTGACGGCAGGGATGGCGGGGTTCAGCTTAGGGAGGTAATAGTCGGCGGTAGGCTGGAGGTCCGCCGTAAGAGCACGTACGGATCGGTCAGAAGAGGAGGGAGGGCCAGTCCTTTGGCGAGGGTTATTAATGGCATATTAAGTGAGGGCTTGTGTAACAGCAGCGGCGACAGCAGAGCTAACAGAGTCCTTAATCAGCTGATCCACCCTAGCTTGTTGAACGGGGGTAAGGCCTTCCATATTGGTAGGCTCTGGCGATGCGTCGAAGAAACGCTGGGGTTTGTCCTCTGAGTCTGAGTTAAACCCGTTAAAGCTTGCTAGCTCCTCCGAGAGAGTCTCAACTGAAGGGATAGGGGTGGTGTCGGTAAAGCCTAGCCGTACAGGGGCGCTTCTTTCTCTGGAGCTTCGCCGACGCGGGGGAGAGACTAGTATAAGTAGTAGGGTGAGATTAAGGGGTGTTTGAGGTTGTTGATTGATTTGTTGATTAAACATACGTTCGAAATAGTGGTGCGCGTCAGGTTGCGGCAAAGCAGGTTAATCGCGAGAGAATATCCAGCTTTCTTTGGGACAGTCTGCTACGAGGGCAAAGAGGTACCTATCTGTCGAATAGGCCAAGGTGTTGAGGCTCGTTATTAACTTGCTGCAAAGGCAGGTCAACAAGGCGCAAGACCGGGTGAAATATAACACTTCACAGCGGAGAGGTATTAGTCTTTTCTTATATTACGGCTAGCCAAAGGTTAATACGGCAAGTTAACTCAAGCTTTGTATTTGGGCCTAAGGCTACGCTCAAAATCTAGAAGAAAAGACAAGGAGGAAAGGAGAGCTTCCCGTAAAGGGGAGCTCGAGCATAAATACATAAAGGGCCCTCCTAATGAGGCCTAGCGTAATCGAGTGCCATTCACGTCAACATGTCGCAGGCTCGCCTCCTAGTCTTCCCTATTAGGCTTAGCGCCGTCGCATAGCCAGCGATGCTACGAGCCTATATTGGTTAGAATACAAGGCGCATCGTAGGTCGTAACAAATATTAAACAAGGTTATCTTAAATAAAAACAAGCTTTTTACCTTAAAGTTTTAAAAAACTTTAGTAATACTTCTTAAAATAAAGTAAAAGATATTAATAGCTTTTTACTTGCAAATAAATACATAAATAAAATAAATTAATTAGATAATAGAAATATATCTTTACTACTACGTCAACTACAAACAAAACGACTAAGTGCAACTACTTCCACTTGCATAGTTTGTGTGACGCTTGCCCTAGAAAGACGACAGTCACGTGTGGCTGAAGCCTCACATATCAACACAAGGGGAATATATGACGATACCAAGCATTAACTTAGAATCAATAACTACGGAGTTAAGAAGGTAAAGGAAAGAAGGTAACTAAATACAAAGAGGCAGCGGCTCTAGCTGACCTCACCTCGGCTAAGCCCGCCTCATGGCGTCGATCCCGGTGCATCGCAGATTAGCTGTGGAGCCATATAAATTGGATGCGGCTGGGCGGTGGACATGAGGGTGCCAAAGCCAGCAGCGCGTCACAGTTTGCATATAATAGCGCAAATTAAGAGACCATTGGAGTATCGCCATTCTACGTGAACTACGAATATAACCCGACGGCATACCACACACCAATTGCGGGTTAAGGGACCGCGCAAGAAGCCATGCTCCAAGAAAATGAATTAAAGTAGTTGCACAAGGAATTATTCAACGATATTTTATTTATTGCACGCAAATTAGCCATTTACTACAATAAGAAGCGTAGTATAAGACCAATGCTAAAGAAGGGGAATAAGGTTTACCTACTTAGAAAGAATATCGCGATTAAATAACTAAGTTACAAATTAAATTATAAGAAGCTAAGACTATTTAAGATTGCAAAAGTCAAAAGACTAGTTAATTTTTAATTAGCACTTTCAAAAACCATAAACATTTATCTAATATTTCACATATTTCTTTTCAAACTAGTATTACTAGAAGCACTAGCTACTCTTATCACAAAAATTCAACCAATTAACTTGAACGCTAAATACAAAGTAAAAACTATTCTTAATTATTAGTACTTTTGCAAAATCACTAAATATTTAATCAAATAAAAAGGGTACCCACAATTAAAAAACACTTAAAAACTTAAATTTAACCTCTATTGCTTTAGGATACTTCAACGCTTTTACCACTAAAACCCAAACCTTCTTAAAAGAAATTAAGCAAGTTAACAAAAGCCCCGGGATCAACGTCTAAGGACTTAAGGAAAGTCAACGCCTGCTTGAGGCTCGCGGCGCTAGCCTCGAGATAGGCAAGCTTCGCCTTCTTCTTCCTCTTGCGAGCATTAAGCTCTTTTAAAGTCGATAAACTCAACTCAACTATCCACGCTTTTTTCTCATTTAAAAGTTTTTTTATTTTGTTTAAACAAATAATCTTTATTATTACCTTATTCTTTTCATCTCGCAACTTCTAATGCTAGCGTTTTAACGCAGCCTAGTTACTTACTAAGAAGAGCTTCTTTGTAAAGTCATAATTCGTCTTGCGATAATAAACACACTTAAAACAACAAGACAACTTAGGGCCGGCCGCTATGCAGTGCTTTTAGGTTTAAACACAAAAACCACAAGGAAATATCTCTTCACTAGTTTTGTTAATTTTAATAGTAAAGGCAATAGCTTTAAGTTTCTTTTTATTGCTATTAAAGATTATAATAAAAAGGGAAAACGACTATAAGCTTACATTAATATTTTCTTTGTTATACTTAAGCGTGGGAACCACGCTAAGCAAGAAAAGAGATAATATTACGAACCTACTTGGTAAGAGGTATCACGTGCGTCCTGGCCTTGAGGCTTGGCAGCTTTGCTGCATAAAAAAGCTAAGACATGAATAAAATCACGTGATGAATTACAACGACTCGTAGTGATTCATAATAATCCGAATCCTAAGGGATCACAATAATTCAAAGGGATTTATAGCATAAAAGGTTTTATATAAAACTAGCACATTTGCTATTAAATAAAAGCTTTGTGCTCAACTTAAAATAATATTTTTACTTATACTTAGTTACTATCTTTGATTGTACGTGATACATCTACTTCTTAATCATTCGAGATCAAACCCGCACACCTAGTGTTTGCATCGAGTGAACATTGCGACCGTGACAGCGCGGTATAATGCGCGAGAAGTTATGAAGCAACTTAAGGAAAAGAAGACTACACACATCTTAGAAAATAAGATTAAGAAGCTTGCTCTTAGCAGCGCCTACACCACGCAATAAACAAACCAATTTTTTTAAGGCTTATTAATTAACACAAGGGCATCAAATAAGAACACTAGAGAACTTAATCAGTTGTAAGCACTGCAGCGAATTTAAAATGTTAAGTTTAATACTAGCTAAGCAAGCCAAAGCCGGATCACATTCGAAGCCAATTCACAACTATTCTTGGGAGTCGTCACAGTTAATACCTTAGCTAAAGAAATAAACTTCTAAATTGTGAATATAAATATCTTATTTTTAATTTGCTTATAGCAATTAAATGCACTAAATGCGCATTATAATAATCTACGCAATGTTTTGATTTAGGGCAATAAAAAGCACTTAATTATGCAAAAGCATGAGCATTTATAGCTTCTTTTGGATTAATATTATTAATTACTAAATACTTTTACGAGAATAATAAATGCATACCACTTAATTAAATCAAAGATACATTGGTTTTATAAGCGTTTTAAACACCCTTTAGTAAAACATTTACAACACCTATTAAATTAAGCTAGCTATGAGTATGATTTGGAAATCATATTAAGAGTTAAGGAAATGTGTAAGCATTGTCAAAAACACGCAAACGCTTTGTATAAATTTCGCTTTAAGCTAAAAAACAATGTAAACTTTAATTATACAATTTACATTAATATAGTAATATTTGGTAAGCAGTACGCACTTCACATTATAAATAAAGCAATTGATTTTAATGCGGCGAAACTACTTCAAAAGATACCTGATTTGGTAATAACTTGAGCCACTTTCAATGCATTTAAGTTAGTATGATTAAACATATATCTTAAGCCGCCTAACTTCGTAGTGTATAACTATAAAACCAACTTCAATTTAAAGGAATTTTAAAGTGCCCTCAAATCTGTAGGTAGTACTCCTAAGCTAGTATTAGTAAAAGCACACTATTCAATTGGTAAAGTAAAGCGCTACTATTAACCACTTTGCTGTGCTTATGAAATTATTATTAAAGAGTACTTTGAATTAGGTAATGAGAAGAGATTGCAAATGGTAGTCAAAGCAGTAAACGACACAGCTGGCCTTAATAGGCTAATTCCTACATTGCTTGTATTTAAAGCATACCTTAGGTTGACGAAACTAAACTTCTCAAATTCGTTAGTTGAGCAAAAAGCGGTTACAATTAAGAAAGCTATAAAAAAAGTGCAAAAAGTTAATACCGCTTATAAGATTAATAATACGTTAATCACCTAAAACGGCCTCAAAACTACTCATATTTATAATCTTTATATTATAAACTCGGTTTTAGTACATCGAAAAGGCAAAGAGTAAATAAAATCCTATGATTTCTTGAGTATAAAAAGCAAATTATGCCAAGTTAATATGAGAAATAAATAAGTACAAATATTCAAATTAACAATAGTTTGCTTTTTTAAGATAAATACCTTTAGCATTAAATAATAAAAAGAAAACTTACTAAAGAATATTCATAAGAATTATTTAAGACCCTTAGTTAAAAACCTTATTAAAATAACACTAAATTTACTTCAAATTACTATTAAAATTTTATATACAAAATACATCTTAAACTTACTAATTATTAATAATAATTATAATGCTAAAGCATTTTTAACTAAGAAGAAAACCAAGAATTAAAAGCTATTAATTAAACTTTGTACTAAGGAAAAGATCATAATACCAAGACTACTATTTTAGCAGTCTCAAAGAACGGAATACGAAGCACTTATTAAGAGGGGTGTTTTTGTGCTCATTCATAAGAACGACCCTAAAGTAAAAGACCACTATATCTGTTGGTACGCAAGGAACTGCTTGTGCCGAGGTTCTTCAGAAGTAGGCCTGAGGCGATACGAACCTGTCTCGAACCTCCTTCGGAGGGGTATACATGTATATATAGACCACCTCCAGCACTTCTTAGAAGAGCCAGACTTTACAACCATACCATACTTTTGACTGACTGTCTCACTGCACTTGCGTATTCGATATATCGACGAACGCTCGGTGCTTTCTTACCGGTACTGCACCGACAATATCTTCAAGTTAAGAATAATAAACGAAGTTAAAGGCAAAGAGACTTTGGCCCTATACGAGAAGTTAAAACTAGTAATCTAATGCTTTAACAACAAAAAGAAGAGAAAGATTTTAACTTAGTCTTTAATAATCTAATAATTTAGTTAGTGATTGCTTATATTTTTGGCTGCTACTGTTAAGTATTTTAATTGCCTTCAAAACTAGTTCAAATCTTAGTTGGCTATTAGGGACATTACTTAAGCTTATATTTAGGCGAAGATAAGGCTTCTTTGAGACATTTTTGCATGGTTATTAGAAGAAATTGCAAGAGATTTTCCTTCTGGCATAGTATTTATGATAATGCTATCATTATACAACATACTTAAGTCTAAAAACCATTAGTTTAACACATACTATAAACATTATATAAAGAACTTACAAATGAAGACTTTAATATACAACTTATGCTTACTAATTAGTACTAAGGAAAGCCATGAATTTGGAGTCGTAGGCATGCAAACAAATAATACTTTGATTTTGGGGAATAAGGACTTTTTAATAAGAAAGTAAGATGAGATTACTAAGGCTAGTTTTTTAACAAAGCTAATACAAGTACTACTTCCTATTAAAACCATTACATTTAATAAGTGTATTATTATTATAAACGAGGATAACATTTATATATCTTAGAAAAGGCAAGAAGCAAGGCTAGAGCTGATTAACGCAAGAAAGAAGAATTACAAAAAGAACTACAAGGAGTAATGTGCTTGTGAAGCCTATCTTGCTACCATTTGTTAGCTAAAAGCAACTTTTGACTTCTTAATCGCAGCGCAGCACTAGGATTCAACAAAAAACAACGTTAAAGCCTTAAACTTACATTTGAAATAGCAAATGAATAATATAAATAAGGGTTTTTACTACATTTTAGTAAACTTGCGCTTTGCAAAGGTTTATGTATTTATTAATGATTTTTTTACTAATAATAAAGACTTAAGTTTATAAATAGGTTTCGTATTAGTAATTGATACTAAAACGAAGAAAAATGCGCAATTCATTGTCTTTGGTAATATTATGCACATTAGCTTTACCAAATGCAAGAGGATTACTTGTGCCGTGCTAGCGTTAAAGCTGTATGCCATGGTAGCTAGCATTGATATGCTAATTTCTATTGCTACTATTATAAATATAATAACAAATAAGCTTAGTATTTTATATTTATTAATTATTATTTGCACGAATTCTTTGTTGCTTTATAAGTGTATCGTTAAGCTTAGCACAATAAAAAAGAAGCGCTTAATGATTGATATTATGACAATTCGTTAATTATACGAGCGCAAAGAACTAACGGAGATTTGATGAATTAATGATGCTTACAACCTTGCTAATACTATGACAAAAGCTACCCCCAATAAAGCTCTTTAAGAGTTTATTAACATAAATACGCTTATTATTAAGATGAAAGATTAAGTTTAAAAACCAATTGAAGCTAATTTGGCTTAGTAATAAAAGAATTTTTGGAACTTATATTTTATTTATTTATTTCTTTATAATACTTATTTTATTACGTTTATTACTTATAATTTTTTTTCTTAAAGCACAATACAAGGGTAGTAATAATTATAATTTATTCTTAAAATCCTTTTGATTTAAAGTACCAATAAGCGGCCTTGTAATAACACCCTAATAAGAACAAACTATTGGTTTCACCACAGGGAATTACTCTCGCATAGTAGTATGAAGAGGGTATTGCCACGAAGGGCCGCTACGAAGCCAGTTTGAAACAAGGCCGAATACCCTACGAATAAATATTTGGGAGACCATCCTTCTCCCCCGCGCCATTCTGGCGACTTTGACGAAGACGCTTGGTGGGTGGTTTCTTCTCACTATTAATCTCCTCTTTATTGCGCTTAGCGGCAGCCAAAGAGGCGATGGTAAGGAGCTAGTTTAAGACCAGCACCGTCTTCTTAGTTACATGTTAGCCAAAAGAATAAAGCTTTGCGAAGGCAAAAGAAAATGAGGGAATAATATAAGAAAATAAAAGAAACTTATTATAGTTGCATTAACTAAGCCAACAATTTCTCGGTGCATAGCGCGAGTTTTCTTTAATAAAGCTAATAACAACTCTTTAAAATTCTTAGGTGCACTAGTAGTAGTAACCATTAACATTAAGTCGATTAATTTAGCGGTAGTAATAATAGCTTCTTTATCTTTAGCTGCAATTATAGCAACTAAGCGAAGGTACTTTTCTTGAACAAACTAAGGGATTTATTACATAAGATTAGCTAGTAACTTAAAGAAGTTTTGCTAGTGATTCGAATGTAATTTAAACAAGAAAAAGAAATAAGAATTACTTACTAAGTTGCATTAAGACTTTTTCTTCGCGCAATATGCGCACTTTTTGCTCTTTGGATTATTAAAGAAGCAGTTATAAGACAAAATCTTTGCACAAAGCTAAACGCATCAAATGCAGTATTAATAATATGCAACGTTAAGAGCTTTTGTAGGAATAAGTGCAAGCACTAATACAATTAATACACTACTATGCCGTTAAACTACTACCAAAGTATATATTTGCTTTTAAGTTGATTATTTGATTTAATATGATTTATTGTAATTTGTTAGTTTGAGGTTATATTAAGTTAAGTAAGGCAATTTCAAAAGAGGCGTATACGTACGATGTGTGTGTGTATTGATAGAAGGAAAAAAAACCTCAGTTCTGAGGGGAGTCTTACACATATATATACTTAACTTATGAATAATATTAAGCTTAGAGGATGTTATTGATAGCTTTCGCTTAGCTATTTTGGCATCCCTCGCTAGAGCTTTATGTATTGTTGCACGACGGCGAGCCTTAATTAATACTAATACAAATATACGAAACATTCTTATACCACTATACTTGTTTCGATACCTTTTCGAATCACTTTCAGGCTAAAGTCATATTGCAAGTACTTAATTATTCTTTAAGTCTTAGCACTTGATTATTTTTTTGATTTATTTATTTATTTATTTATTTGGTTCTTTATTTACTTGCTTTTACTGTGTTGAAATATGTTTTTCCAAAAAAAGTTCTGCTTGTATTGGTCCACAAGCCCCTGCAAGAACATACTTTCTCTAGAACCAAGAATTAGGCTAGGACTAAGAGGTTATATCCCTGCCAGGCTAATATTAGTAAGGGTTTGTACTAAGTTCGGTGGCTTTTCAAGCCCTTATATATACTAGCTATCCTCACGCTTTTTTTAATAAAACACAAATTTTACAACTTATACTTTGAACTTTATTATTATACTTGCATTAGAATATATTCACACATGCGGCGTGGTACATAAACCGGTACTGCACCGACACACATAGCTCCTATCTAATAGCAAACGTGCTAGTCTTATATAAAACCCTTTATACTACGAATCCCCTTAGATCACCATGATCCCTTGAGATCCGGATCACCATGGATCACTACGAGCCGTCGTGATCCATCACGTGATCTAGTCCTTGTCCTGGCTTCTCTGTGCAGCGAAGCTGCCGAGCCTCAGGGCCAGGACGCACGTGATACTCCCTACCGAGTAGGTCCGTAACACTATTATAGAAAAAATGCGCCAAGCCGTGGTAGAGAAATGGGAAACTATACCGCAGGAATGAATCAATAAGTTGATTTTAAAATAGGAGCATTAGGTTAATGTATTGATGAAGCGTTATGAGTGGTCTACTTTTAATTAAATGCTACTTTCTTATATAGAATTGATGTTGTCGTGGTGAAATGCCCTGAAGCGCACAGACCCGTGCCAGCAGGCTCGTAAGCCGCAGGCAACCTTGTGCAGCTCTTTATCCCGATATAAATGCATTTCCTAGACGCTAAAGTCGAGAAGGAAATCAGGCAGCGGCTTTATAAAGATACGTGTTTGATGCTATACTAAGTGCTCGTTCGGATCCTCTGTCATTATAATTGTCCGACCGAGAAGCTTATGCCGATGTAAAGGACGAGTAAGCCTGTGTAATCCGGCCAACCACAAATGTGTTAGGATCTTGTTAAGTTTCGGAGTTATCAGCTCGTACTGGAGATACGCCTTTGGGTCGACATCGGGAAGCAAGAAAGTGTCGCTATTACTATGTCGAATCGCTGCGAGGTAGATAACTGGATGAGTTGGAAGAGCTTTGTGTGTTTTCGAGAATGGAGGAGATAGAGTGCATCTTCGGATCTGCTTAAGGTTTCAGTTAGCGACATTCTCCTCGTTAGATACTGGAGAAAGGCAATACCTCGTTGTCTGGATCTTTGGTCTGTGGAATCATCGGTGCTGCTTCGCGATGAATTCAACTTAGCAGGCAGCGCGATGCGATGGAGCGAGCCGTCACGTGTTAGACAGGAGAACGGCAGTAATCCATCAAAGACCAGAAACATATCAATCGATACGCATTTTCAAGGAATCACCACCTTATTCTCCCCTTCCCCAGAGAAGCACAAAGTCGAGTAAGCTAAATCCCATCACTACTCTGCCTCACTACTAACAAACTCTAGTTTAATCGAAATTTCAGGACTGAGCGGTCATACTTTCGGGTCATCCAAAGAGCGAGGCGGACAATATGTATGACTGCGCGATTCTCTTCCTCGCGATATCCGAAGTGCGCGTGTACTGATCTGTGGCTACGACACTGAGGTCGGTAATTCCCACGGTTTTCAAGACCTTGAGGCGCTTACCAAATTACTATCTTGTAATCTTCAAACTATCATCGACATAAACTGTGTATGTAACCCAGCAATATCATCTTTTCATTACACCACTAATTCATGGGCTTTAACGAAGCCTAGACCAGTAATATTCATTGGACACAGTTTGGGGGGACTCATCATTAAACAGGTATTCCACATATTGTGTTAAAGCATTGGCATAGACATTAACTCTGTTCTCACAGGCAATGATCCAAATGCGAAATGGCTCAGCTGCTAGCCAGACGATTCTTCGCTCTACTTATGGCGCGCTATTCTCGGGGTACCTAACCAAGGGATGGATATCAAGTCTCTTATTCCAATGGTGAAAGATCAATCAAACCAATTTCTTCTACACTCTCTTATAACCGAATCACAGGTGCTTCGTGACCAGTGCAGGCAATTTCCAGAGGCATTCAACTTTGGTGATTCCGAGATCGTGTGTTTTTACGAGACTTCAGAATCACCAACCGCTGTACAGGTGAGCTCCACTACTCCAGAAGCCCAAAACTCTAATATTAATTAATGCTTTGTAACTAGGTTGATGGTCGCTGGTCCATGAACGGCGCACATACTATCCTTGTGGGAAGCGCTTCGGCAACACATTGCCGCAATTAGGAGAGCGAAGGGAACCTGCAACCAATTAATAAAAGCCATTCAGAGTTGGTAAAGTTTAAGAGACACGACGAGGCCTACAACACTGTGCGGAAAATGCTTGAGGAATTTGTGAAGAAATAGTCTCGGATGTCGATAATACGGAAACTTCCTCCGGCAGAAGGTGCTGTATAATGATTAGACGTACTGGCTACTGAGTAAGAGAATAATATCTGACTTTCGCTGCCATCTAGCCAAGCTCCAACAAAGCATTCATCAGTGGCTAGCTCCGCCGGGTTCATCCACAAACCATAGACGCGTGCTCGAATCGAAAACCCCCCCCAACAGTGAAACCTGGTTCACTAACAGTCAAGATTTCGCCAAATGGAAGACAAATCAAGGGTCTTTCCTGTGGCTCCACGGCATTCGTAAGTCACCGTATTACAAGTTGGGCAAGTAATCAAGCTAATCATGAGTTAGCTGGGTGTGGAAAGACCTTTTTGAGGTAGGCCGGCCACAGCAGCCGAGCATACAAATCCTGACCTTCACCTAGTGCTACTATCATTGAAGATGCCAAGAATAATCCCTACCGTGAACAGAGATCTCCTGTTGTATTCTATTACTTCGACTTCAATGATAAGGAAAAGCAGACCCAAGCAAATCTTATTCGATCACTACTCGTGCAGCTCTCTATGAGAACGATGAATTCCTGAAATCGCCGGAAATGCTCGAAACCCTCAAGGCCAAGAACGCCCCCCCTAGCCAGCCCGACCCCCGCGACACGCCGGACAGCACGACCCCGGAATTCGACCAAGTTTATATCGTTCTCGATGCACTGGATGAATGCACAGAGGGCTCAAAATTGCTAAGGCGGCTCAAGAAGTTCTTCGAAACCCACACCGATAAACTCCACCTTATTGTCACAAGCCGCAAAGAGAGAATCATAGAGCAATATTTAGACGCGGTGGACTAGATTGCTATTCAAAACAAAGACGTAGACATTGATATCCGAACGTTCGTTTTGGATCAACTAGACGAGCTTCCAGAATTTCGCGGAGTGCCAAGAGAACAAGATTATTTCTCCGAACATTAAGTTCAATCAGCCGAATCTTAAAATTAGGTTTTACAAGTTTTATACCCAGGCTGATCTTGAGCATGCGACCTGACTTGAGCGAACAGTTCCGTTCTTCGAGAAGAATCTGGTTGTGTCAACAAAGTCAACTCTATGGCCCGCTGACCGCAAAGGACGCATCAGTATCAAAATTTTCGGGATTGGAGGCATTAATGCCCATCTGATTCTGGATGCCCATCACGACCCAGATGCAATCGACACTGTTTCTAGCCCTGATGCGCCGCAGCTGCTTCTTTTTTCTGTTAATATGTAAGCTTTCTTTGTTCTGCTCATCTACGCTCAAAGACGAATATACGGCTGTGTGATAGCATTATATCTCATTTCTTGATTATATATATATATATATATATAAATAATGATATACACAAATCGACAGAATGCGTGACGTGTAGACTTGGGCCTGGGTCAACAATCTTGTGTCGCCAATCAAGACGACATACTTTGTATCACGACAAAGGGCCTGTCGATTAGGTAATATTTGTATATTGAAGAAGACGAACCAGGTTCGAAGAGGTCCGTAGGGGAGCCTCTACTAAATTGGGTTGCCAAGGCTCGCTTAGAGGCGCGGGCTGAACCGCCGAGCCTCAAGCTAAGCCACATCAGGTATAGTCCAAGGGTCTATTCCTGACACTTTTGAAGAAATTTTTTCGATAGAACAATCAATACCAGGCCAGAGAAACCTAGGAGACAAGGAAAAAGAGGGAAACCCAAAGGAGTGACCTAAGTACAAGCCATTCCGTCTTTCCATCCATACTAGTAGGAAGTGCCTCTAGTTTCTTTTTTTAGCATCTATGACCAGTGTTATAGACCGATTCATAAAACATACCTTTCTGCGATTCATAACGAGCTCAGCCCTGCACGACGTAGGTGCTCCTCCAGTTCTTGCCCGTGTTGACGCCGTAGCATCCATTGCCGTACACATACTGATTGGGGGTGCGGCTTCCACAGCCCGAGATATCGTGCAACCAAACTGTGTTGCTGCCACCACAACCCATGAGACGGAAAGAGTGGCGATTGTCGTTTCCGATGCATTGACTGCCGCTGATTCGGACATTGCCACCGGCTGCTCCATCGCAGTTGGCTCCGGAGAAGGCAGTGATATAGCAATCGGCTTGGCGGGCAAAGACGCTGGGCGGTTCACCCCGATCTTCTACGGGAGTGGCGATGATATCATTTGTGTTCGCAAGAGGGGTGCCGGAGACTACGCCGGAGACAAGAGCCACCAGCAGGAGAGGTAGAGCGGAGAGCATTTTGAATGGTGATGCAGAGACTTGACTTTGGGAGCCGGAATGTGGAAGTGTAGAGGATAATTCAGTGCGAGGTCTTCTACCACTTTATACTTCAACGCGTAACTCAAGATTCAAGCGAAATCCGCTGTATCTTGGAGACCTTTACACTAAAAGAAAAGGTTGGTAACATTTCAGGGCTGTGTAAGTGCGGGGTTGTGTAAGTGCGGGGCTATGTACGTGAAGGAAGGAGCAGGTGCTGTACGTGTAAGGCGCGGGTGCTGTACGTGTAGGGCGTCCGACATATACGAAGGAGAAGCCGGAAAGTAACGACCGCGAAACGACAGAGCTAATGAAATGAGAAGATGACAGTCTTGCAGCAATAGAAACTATAAGACCTACTACCTAGTTATAGAAAGACAGCAGAAGGGTCGTGTTCTTCTCCCTTTTGCTGCGCTAGGACCTTCAAGCCTGCACTTGCGAACTTCTACTTCGAAGCCTTAGAGAAGGCCTTATGTGCACATGATGCTGCCCCTGCATATTACTTCGGAGACTTGAGAGAAGGCCTTATATTCAAACGATATCTGCACCTGCATACTTTAATTATAAACCTTGAGCGAAGTTTTTGTTTGCACACAATGCCTGCACCTGCACACCGCTACTTCCGTGCCTTAATTAAAGGTCTTATTTTGTACACGATTCGGTCCGTTCCGCACCGAAAAGAGAAGGTGGATATAGCACTCGACGGAACAGGGCAGGGGAGGAGATTTCCTTCCACCCTAGCAACCTGATGACAATAGCCGCATTTGGCTGAAGAACTGATGGTCCTGACCCCTGGTTCTATGCCTATTGGTGGGGTATCTTCAAAGAACGGGTGAAAGGCATCTAGTTGCATTATCAGTACTTGCCGATATGTGGCTTAGTCGGATAGAAGTAACAGTCTGGAGGCGTTGTGCAGGGCGCATTCATGTGCTCTAACCACTAGTAGACCTGCCCGCTTGTTGCTGTCCTCGCGCACAGCGGAGTCCGTACATCTTGGCAAAGTATAATGTGCCCGCCACCCCCCAAGCGATATCGTGCACGCCCATGAGGTCATCATCTTCAACACGCAGAAACACTATCACCAATACACAAAAGTCTAGAAGCTAGGCCACAGAAGAAAAATTCAAACGAAGGCAAATATTTTCCTACTAAACAGCCTATTGTTTTCTTGTAAAAGGAGGGTAAGATCTGGCCTTAACCCTCACGAATTTCAACGAGCGGAAAGCTTGGCCCTTTGAGGTAGTGGAGCGAATAGACATAAGATACTTCTAGCTGGCAAGCTCTTAAGCGAAAATTAGCTGCCTTATGTGGGTTCACGATATCGCTTAGGGGGTACACTTTATCCTTTGCCGTACATCTTGCCAGCGGGACCATCGGGTTCCGTCATCGGCCATGATGATAGAATTTGTTTGCGGAAAGCGTTTGATTTTGTAAGATCGCAGTTGTATTAACGGGAGGAGGCAAGATGGAGGTTGATGACACGGCCGAGCGTGTCGTGGCGGTAACGCATGTGATGGGGTTTCATGCTTAAGGCGTCAACTCACCCTTCGAAGCATCATCAGCTTTAATACTGATGGCATGTCAGCCAACTGTACTGTATCTAAATAACTATAAGACAAGAAGTGCGCGTCTACAGTATCGAAACCAACTTCTCGTCTTGTTGCACAAACCACGGTGGAGTGTATTCTAGTTCTTGTCTCGTCATGTACCATTTACAGCCCCAGAGCTTCGCTCAGATAAGTCATTCCATTGACGAACAGAACCCGAAGACAGCGCTAGAGACCTGCGACCGCTGCAAGCGTAAGAAACGAAGGAACTCGTCTTTTAAGGAGAAGTGGTTCAACTTCTCCTAGCTATTCGTCAAGGCCTTAGATCAGGCCCCTTGCGAGATATGCCCGAACTACCATGTAAACGAAGAACAGCCGACAATAGTTGTCCTGACAAAGATGTTTCAGGCACAAAGCTATTCACGCGACGGTGCAATACACCCATGCCGACATAAACAGCGAAACCGTCGCAGGACAAGGTTGGCCTGGGCATGATTCTGATGGACATGGTACTATGAGGACCAGACGTGTACCAAATACAAATGGCGGCCCGAGTAACAATATAAGAAGGAAAATAAAGTTACAGTGGTTCAAGACTGTATAGGGAGCGGCATCAAAGCGAATACGATTAAATTATGGATTCTTGACAAGCGGTAATTCATCCCTTCGTGCGCCGAGAATGCAGGGACTGACTCTAATTCAGAAATTAGTAGCGACGTTTGTGTAAGGCCTGCCTCAATAAACCCACATTAAAGTCTACTTATTCCAGCGGTTCAATGCTCCAACGATCTGCGATTTAATACACACGTGCCACTGGTGCTCTCCATGGAACTGTCGCTTCGATCCTCTGTACCACTTCTGGCTCTGGTTCTGGCTCTTCGTCATCGGCCGCTTGTACAGCTCTTTTACGCTTCCGGCCACGTTCTTTCTTACCAGACAACTCTTTCGCAGCATGTGACGCTTCTGGCTCGGCCTCTGCCTCCTCATACAAACCAGTACTTTAGTATATTTACGCTTTAGTCGTTATTATTTGTTAGTTTAATAATCGTTACGTTGTAATCACATGCTCGCTTACCGAGTGTGTGGAGTATATAAGGGGAGCTTTTCTCTTGAAAAGCTCTTCTTTCCTTGAAGACACATATTTTACCATTGAAGAAACCTCCTTTGATTATGTTACGGCTGGCAAGAGGTTGATACGGCGAGTAGACTCTAGCTTTGTATTTGGGCCTGATGCTACGCTCAAAATCGAGAAGAAAAGACAAGAAGAAAAAGAGAGCTCTTTGTAAGAAAGAGCTCGAATATAAATACATAAGGGGGCCTCCTAGCCTTTCCCGATTGGGCATAGTATGGTCGAGCGCTATTCACACCAGCATGTCGCATCCTCGCGACCAAGTCCTCCCAATTAGGCCTAGCGCCATGATCGCGTTGCCAAGGCGATGCTACGGTTAGAATACGAGGCTCAGGAGGTCGTAACAGATTATGTGTCGATTTTACAGCTTTGCTTCAAAGCCATGAAATTTGTGATACCACTTGAGTTCAAACGACATTATTTTATTATATTGTATACTTAGGGTTAATAATTACGAAAGACGTATGTATATATAATAGGATTAGTTTGGTTTTCTTTACTTAGTCTTAAAAATATTTTAGTATTTAAGTTATAATTTACGTTTAATTGATTTAAAGCGTATTATAACGAAATCTCTTAAGATTCTCTTATTAATTGCTTTTATTTTTGTTACGATTAGTAAGAGGTTAATACAGCGAGTAAACTTTAGCTTTGTATTTGAGCTTAATGCTACGTTCAAAATCAAAAAGAAAAAACAAGAAGAAAAGAAAAGCTCTTTGTAAAAAAAAGCTCGAGTATAAATACATAAAGAACTCGCCTAATAAGGCTTAGCGTAGTCGAACGCTATTTACATTAATATATCGCATGCTTGCTTTTTAATCTTTTTTATTAAGCTTAGCGCCGTTATATAACTAGTGATACTACGAGCTTGTGTTGGTTAAAATATAAAGCGTATTATAAGTCGTAATATTATTTCTCTTTCTCAAAAAACTGCGTTTGTATCGATGCAGTATTGATTTATGTATTACGCCGCATGTGTGAATATATTTCAATGCAAGTATAATAATAAAGTTTAAAGTATAAGTTGTAAAATTTGTGTTTTATTAAAAAGAGCTCAAGGATAGCTAATATATATAAGGCTTGAAAAGCCACCAAACTTACTGTCACGGTCGCTATGTTTACTCGGTGCAAACACGGGGTGCGCGGGTTGATCTCGGATGATCAAGAAGTAGGTGTATCACGTACGGTCGAAGACAGTGACTAAGTATGGGTAAAGATACTGTTTTAAGTTGAGCACGAAGCTCCTATCAAATGGCAGACGTGCCAGTCTTATATAGAACCCTTTATGCTACAGATCCCCTTGGATCATCGTAATCCCCTGGGATCCGGATTACCATGGATTACTACGAGCCGTTGTGATCCATTACGTGATCTAGCTCATGTCCTGGCTTCTCTGTGTAGCAGAGCTGCCGAGCCTCAGGGCCAGGACGCACGTGATACCTCCTACCGAGTAGGTCCGTAATACTTACTACGAAACTCTACTAATATTAGTTTAATAAAGATATAATCTTTTAGTCTTAGTTTAATTCTTAGTCTTAGGTAAAGTATATTCTTGTAAAGGCTTGTGAATTAACATGAATAGAACTTCTTTTGAAAAGACATATTTTAACATAATAAAAGCAAGTAAATAAAGAATCAAATAAGAAATAAATAAATTAAAAAAATAATTAAGTGCTAAGATTTAAAGAATAACTAAGTGCTTGCAATATATAATTTTAGCTTGAAAGTAATTCGAAAAGATATCGAAATAAGTATAATAGTATAAAAATGTTTCGTATATTCGTGTTAATATTAACTAAGGCTTATCGATGTGCGATAATACGTAGAGCTTTAGCGAGGGATATTAAAATAGCTAAGTGAAAGTTGTTAACAAAATTGTCTAAGCTTGATATTATTTATAAATTGAGTATATATATATGCGTAAAACTTCGTCGAAATTAAGGTTTTTTTTCTTTTGTTAATATACACACATATTGTACGTATATTTTTTTTTTTGTGTCGGTGCAGTACCAGTTTATGTATCACGCCGCATATGTGAATATATTCCAATGCAAATATAATAATAAAGTTCAAAGTATGAGTTATAAAATCTATGTCTTATTAAAAAAAGCGCGAAGATAGCTAGTATATATAAGGGCTTGAAAAGCCACCAAACTTAGTACGAATTCTCACTAATACTAGTTTGGCAAGAATATAACCTCTTAGTCCTAGCCCAATTTTTAGTCCTAAAGAAAGTACATTCTTGCAAGGGCCTATGAACTAACATAAGTAAAACTTCTTTTAAAAAAACATATTTCAATTTATTAAAAGCAAGTAAATAAAAAACCAAATAAAAAAAAAAAAAATTAAAAAAAAAATAATCAAGTGCTAAGACCTAAAAAATAACTAAGTGCTTGCAATATAACTTTAGCTTGAAAGTAATCTAAAAAGGTACCAAAATAAATATAATAATATAAAAATGTTTTGTATATTTGTGTTGATATTAACTAAGGCTCGTCGTCGTGCAACAATATGTAAAGCTCTAGCGAGGAATGCCAGAATAGCTAAGCGAGAGCTATCAATAATATTCTTCAAGCTTGATATTGTTTATAAGTTGAGTATATATATATATATAAAACTTCCCCGGAACTAAGGTTTTCTTTTCTTTTATTAACACACACACACATCGTACGTATACGCTTCTTTTGGAATTACCTTACTTAACTTAACATGGCTTCAAACTAATAAATTACAATAAATCATATTAAATTAAATAATTAACTTAAAAGTAAGTATACACTTTGTTAATAATTTAGCGGCATAATAATGTATTAATCGTATTAGTGCTTGCACTTATTTCCATAAAAGCCCTTAACATTGCATATTATTAATACTACATTTAATGCGTTTGGCTTTGTACAAAGATTTTGTCTTATAACTACTTCTTTAACAACTTAAAAAGCAAAAAGTGCGCATATTGCGCAAAGAAGAAGTCTCAATGCAACTTAGTAAGTAATTTCCATTTCTTTTTTTTTATTTAAATTGCATTCAAATTACTAGCAAAACCCCTTTAAGTTACTAGCTAATTTTATGTAATAAATCCCCTAGTTTATCTAAGAAAAGTACCTTCGCTTAGTTGTTATAATCGTAGTTAAAAATAAAGAAGCTATTATTACTACCACTAAATTAATCAACTTGACGTTGATAGTTGCTATTACTAACGCACCTAAGAATTCTAAGGAATTGTTGTTAGTTTTATTAAAAAAACTCGCGCTATGTACTAAGAAATTGCTAGCTTAGCTAATATAATTATAATAAGTTTCTTTTGTTTTCTTATGTTATTTTCTTATTTTCTTTTGCCTTTATAAAGCTTTATTCTTTTAACTAATATATAACCAAGAAAACAATGCTAGTCTTAAACCAGCTTCTTATTATTGCCTCTTTAGCTACCACCAAGCGCAGTAAAGAAAAGGTTAATAATAAAAAGAAACCACTCATTAAGCGTCTCCACCAAAGTCGCCAGGATAGCGCGGGGAAGGAGAATGGTTTCCCAAACATTTATTTGTAGAGTATTTAGTCCTATTTCGAACTAGCTTCGTAGCGGTCCTTCGTGGCGATACCCTCTTTATATTACTATGCAAGAGTAATTTCTTGTGGTGAAACCAGCAATTTGTCCCTATTAAAGTATTATTATAAGGCCGCTTATTAGTGCTTTAAATCAAAGGAATTTTAAAAATAAATCATAATTATTATTACCCTTGCATTATACTTTAAGAAAAAATAATTGCAAGTAATAAACGTAATAAAATAAGTATTATAAAAAAAATAAACAAACGAAATATAAGTCTCAAAAACCCTTTTATTACTAAATCAAATTGGCTTTAATTGATTTCTAAACTCAACCTTTCATTTTAATAATAAGCGTATTTGTATTAATAAACTCTTAAAGAGCTTTGTTAGGGGTAACTTTTGTCATAGCATTAGTAGAATTGTAAGCACCATTAATTCATCAAATCTCCGTTAGTTTTTTGCGCTCGTATGATTAACAAATTGCTATAATATCAATTATCAAGCGCTTCTCCTTTGTTGTATTAAGCTTAATAATACACTTATAAAGCAATAAAAAATTCGTGCAAATAATAATTAATAAATATGAGATACTAAGCTTATTTATTATTATATTTATAATAATAGCAATAGAGATTAGTATATCAATGCTAATTACCATAGCATATAGCTTTAACGCTAGCACGGCACAAGTGACTTTCTTGCATTTGGTAAAGCTAGTGTGTATAATATTACTAAAGATAGTGAATTGCGCATTTTCCTTTGCTTTAGTACTAATTGCTAATACGAAACTTATTTGTGAACTTAAGTCTTTATTATTAGCAAAAAAATTGTTAACAAATACATAAACCTTTGCAAAGCGCAAGTTTATTAAGATATAGCAAAGACTCTTATTTATGTTGTTTATTTATTATTTCAAATGTAAGTTTAAAGTTTTAACGTTGCCTTTCATTGGATTCTAATGCTGCGCTGCAACTAAGAAATTAAAAGTTGCTTTTAACTAATAAATAATAACAAGATAAGCTTTATAAGCATATTACTCCTTATAATTCTTTTTGTAATTCTTCTTTCTTGTGTTAACTAGTTTTAACCTTACTTCTTAATCTTTTTAAAACATATAAAAATTATCCCTATTCATAGTAATAGTACACTTATTAAACATAATAGTTTTAGTAGAAAGTAGTACTTATATTAGCTTCGTTAAAAAACCAGCCTTAGTGATCTTATTTTACTTTTTTGCTAAGTTCTTATTCCCCAAAATCAAGATATTATTCATTTGCATGCCTACGACTTCAAATTCATGACTTTTCTTGGTGCTAATTAGTAAGCATAAGTTATATATCAAAGTCTTCATTTATAAGTTCTTTACATAATATTTATAATATATATTAAATTAATAGTTTCCAAACTTAGGTATGTTGTATAACGATAGCATTATCATAAATACTATGCCAAAAGGAAAATCTCTTGCAATTTCTTTTAGTAACTATGCAAAAATATCTCAAAAAAGCCTTGTCTCCGCCTAAACATAAGCCTAAGTAATATCCCTAATAACCAAATAAAATTCGAATTAGTTTTAAAGGCAATTAAAATGCTTAACGATAGCGGCCAAAAATATAAGCAATTACTAACTAAATCATTGAATTATTAAAGACTAAGTTAAAATCTTTTTCTTTTTTTTATTATTAAAGTATTAAATTACGAATCTTAACTTCTCATATGAGATTAAAGTCTCCTTGCTTTTAACTTCGTTTATTATTCTTAACTTAAAGATGTAGTGGTCTTTTACTCTAAGGTTGTTCTTATAAATAAGCACAAAAACACCCCTCTTAATAAATGCTTTGTATTTTGTTCTTCGAAACTGCTGAAATAGTAATCCTAGTATTGTGATTTTCCTCTTAGTACAAAGTTTAATTAATAGCTTTTAATTCTTGGTTTTCTTCTTAATTAAAAATACTTTAGCATTGTAATTATTATTAATAATTAGTAAGTTTAAGATGTATTTCGTATATGAAATTTTAATAACAATTTAAAGTACATTTAATGCTATTTTAGTAAAGTTTTTAATTAAAAGTCTTAAATGATTCTTATGAATATTCTTTAGTAAGTTTTCTTTTTGTTATTTAATACTAAAGGTATTTATTTTAAAGGGGCGAATTATTATTAATTTAAATATTTATACTTATTTATTTTCTATGTCAACTTAGCATAATTCGCTTTTTATACTTAAAAAATCGTAAGATCTTATTTACTTTTTGCCTTTTTGATGTACTAAAACTAAGTTTATAATACAAAAATCATAAATATAAGTAGTTTTAGGGCTATTTCAGGTGGCTAACGTATTATTAATTTTGCAAGCGGTATTAACTTTTCGCACTTCTTTTATAGCTTTCTTAATCATAGCCGCTTTTTACTTAACTAACGAATTTAAGGGGTTTAATTTCGTTAACCTAAAGTATGCTTCAAATACAAGCAATATAAGAATCAGCTTATTAGGGCCAATTGTATTGTTCACTGCTTTGATTGCTATTTGCAGTCTTTCTTCGTTACCTAATTCAAAGTGCTTTTTAATAACAATTTCATAAGCATAGTAAAGTGGTTAATAGTAATGCTTTACTTTACTAATTAAATAATATGCCTTTATTAGTACCAGCTTAGAAGTACTGCCCACAAATCTGAGGGCACTTCAAAATTCCTTCGAATTAAAGTTGGTTTTATAGTTATATATTACAAAGTTAGGCGACCTAAGATATATGTTTAATTATGTTAACTTAAATGCGTTAAAAGTAGCTTAAGCTATCGCCAAACCGGGCATTTTTCAAAGTAGTTTCGTCGCATTAAAACTGATTGCTTTATTTACAATGTAAAGTGCATATTGCTTACTAAATATCGCTATATTAACGTAAATTGTATAATTAAAGTCTACATTATCTTTTAGCTTAAAGCAAAATTTGTGCGAAGTATTTATGTGTTTTTAGTAGTACTTATATATCTTCTTAACTTTTAATATAATTTTCAAATTATACTCATGGCCAGCTTAATTTAATAAGTATTATAAACGTTTCACCAAAGTGTATTTAAAACGCTTATAAAGCTAATGTATTTTTAATTTAATTAAGTAGTATGCATTTATTGTTTTCGTAAAAGTATTTAATAATTAATAATATTAATCCAAAAAAACTATAAATGCCTATGCTTTCGCATAATTAAATGCTTCTTATTGCCCTAAATTAAAATATTACGTAAGTTATTATAATGCGCATTTAGCGCATTTAGCTGCTATAAGCAAATCAAAAATGAGATATTTATATTCACAATTTAAAAGTTTATTTCTTTAGTTGAGATGTTAATTATAACGACTCCTAAGGATAGTTGCAAATTGGCTTCAAATGTAATCCGGCTTTGGCTCGCTTAACTAGTATTAAACTTAATATCTTAAATTTATTGCAGTACTTGCAACTAATTAAGTTCTCTAGTGTTTTTATTTAATGCCCTTATGTTAATTAGTAAGCCTTAAAAGAATTGGTTTATTTATTGCATAGTGTAGGCGCTGCTAAAAGTAAGCTTCTTAATTTTGCATTTTAAAATGTATATAGCCTTCCTCTCCTTAAATTGCCTTATAACTTCCCGCGCATTATACTGCGCATTACTTATTATAAATACAATTGTAAAGTTCGTAATTTCTTTACTTTTATTATTATTAAAATCCTTTAATAGGTCTTTAATATCTATTAAAGTATTTAAATTCATATCCTCGTAACCTTTTAAATAATGCTTAAATGTGGTCTAGTTCTAATTTAAGTTGAGGTTAACTTCTTTAGCATAAGCTAAGTAGCTCTTAAAAGTCTTATTCGTGGCTTTCATTTCTTTAGCTTTGCGCACTATGAAGTACTTAGCCTTAAATATTATTTGTTTCTTTTTAAAGTAACAATTGCTATGGTAATTAATCTTCTTGCAAATGATACAACTTGTGTAGCTTGGCCTAAGCTAGAATTTGTTTTCACGCTTGTTTTCATTTGAAAATTTTATTTTGCGATTAAAGTAGTATATTACTCCTTTAGTAGTATAAGACTAATAGCGATTTAAATTAAATTTGGTGTACCTTTATAATTTCAACTTATAAGTAGTTTCAATACTAATAGCAATTCAAAGACTATTTATTAATATAAGGAAAATAAAAGGTGCTTTAAATAAAGCCATCTTAAAAAGTAAGTTTTTTAATACTCCTTGCATAAGCTTATCACAAAGCGTTTTATTGTTTCGCATATTATTGTTCTTTAAGCCCAATTGAATACTTTATAATTATCCCAAAGTTCTCTAACTAAATTAATAGCAACTTTTCTTTTTAGTAAGGCTTTTCTTGAAACAATAAAAAAGTCATACTAAACCATTAGCTAAGGAACTTATTAGCTTTTTCCTTAGTCTCAAAATGACCGCAAGTTGCCTTAATAAGCTTATTAAATAAGTATTTTTTGTTTTGAAGATACTAATAGTAATAAAAACTAACTTCGTTTTATAGTATTAACAAAAAAGCTTAGTTTTAAACTATGGTTTTAACTAATGCTTACTAATATAAGTTAGCGAAGATGTGGACTTTCTTATTTAAGTAATTTTTGCCTTTGTTGTACTAAAACTTCTTGGTGTATATCTTAGTAAGGTTTACTAATGATTTTGCTTGGTTTGAGGTTAATAAATTTATAATATATTATGATTATTAAATCGACTTTGTATGTAGTTTAGTAGTTTTAGGACCCTTAAATGGTGGTAATAATTTATCTCGTGGGTATACTATTGGTATTAGAGTAGAATTTGATAACGCATAATCATTTAATTTCTACGAGTGGAAATTACTAAGGGGATTCCTCTTAAGAGTAAATAAAAACTTCTTCTTTAAAACCATAAGTAAAATTACACTATATAAATCCTTGGCCTTATTTCCCTTAGTAGGGGAAATTCTTAGTAATCTTAATAGCTAAATTGTCTTCGTAGGCTTTGTTTTTGCTTCTTTTAAAGAAATGTCTTTTTTTACGAAATAAATAACTACCTTTAGCTAGTGTTATAAAAACATTGAGAGCCAAATATTTTAAAGTATTAGTAAGATTAGTAGTAGTAAGCGAAAAAGTAAGTTGCAAATATTATTTGATATCAATTTGAGGTAGTTTTAGATTTACATTTTTACTTAGTCTCTTAGCCACATATTCTTTTTAGCTTGCACTGCTTCTACTAAAGCATTTACTGTTTTTATTCCCTTTGCTTATTGTAAAAATACACCTAATACTTATAAATCGTTTTTAAGGCATATACGTTTTATAACCTTAATTATCTTAAAGTTGTTTGCTATTTAATTCTTAAAATACTTTTAAAAGTCCTAAAAAAGAAATTCTCTCTTAAAATGATTATCGCAAAAGACCTCACGAAACCTCCGCAAGTATACTATTACGTTTTTTATAAAAGTTAAACTAAGATTTAACGTTTCCCTAAGTGTAGTTATATTATTAATTGTTTTCAAAGTTAATTTTAGCTTTTGCGTACAATTTAAAGTATTTACTATTATATTAAATGCAATTTATAAGTAATTTAATAAGTTCTTAGATATATTTTTTAAAAGGTTTAAAATTTTAAATTTAAGTATATTAACTTAATAATTTTCATAAAGTAAGTATTAATGTTATTATAGCTTCCTTAACATGCTTCAAGTATTAAGACAAGTCTTGGGGAAGAATTTTAATTAATTTCATTAAATTTAGCCTTTACACAAGTGCTTTATTAAAAATATAATAAAGTACTCAAAAGTTTGTTATTAATTTCACTCTACAGCCTAAGACCTTTTTTATTTATAATAAAATTAATAATACAAGCTTGCTACTAATTAGTATTAGTGCAATACCAATTTATATACCACACCGCATATGTGAATATATTCCAATGCAAGTATAATAACAAAGTTCAAAGTATAAGTTATAAAATCTATGTTTTATTAAAAAGAGCGCGAGAATAGCTAGTATATATAAGAGCTCGAAAAGCCACCAAACCCAGTACGAACCCTTATTAACACCAGTTTGGCAGGGATATGACCTTCTGGTCCCAGCCTAATCCTTGGTCCTAGAGAAAGTACGTTCTTGCAAGAGCCTGTGAACCAACATTTTGAAATTACTTTACTTAACTTAATATAACCTCAAATTAATAAGTTACGATAAATTATATTAAATCAAATAACTAATTTAAAAGTAAGTATACACTTTAGTAATGATTTAGTGGTATAATGGTGTATTAATTATATTAGTACTTGCACTTATTTTCATAAATGCTTTTAACGTTGCATATTATTAATATTGCATTTAATGCATTTGGCTTTATATAAAGATTTCGTTTTATAATTACTTCTTTAACAACTTAAAGAGCAAAAAGTGCGCATATTGCACGAAGAAGAAGTTTTAATGCAACTTAATAAGTAATCTTTATTTTTTTCTTTATTTGAATTGCATTTAAATTACTAATAAAACCTCTTTAAGTTATTAGTTAATCTTGTATAATAAATCCTTTGGTTCGTTTAAGAAGAATACTTTTGCATAGTTATTATAATTATAGCTAAAGATAAAAAAGCTATTATTACTATCACTAAATTAATTAACTTGATATTAATAATTGCTACTATTAGCGCACCTAAGAATTCTAAGGAGTTGTTATTAGCTTTATTAAAGGAAACTTGCGCTAAGCGCTGAAAAATTATTAACTTAGTTGATACAATTATAATAAGTTTTTTTTATTTTCTTACATTATTTTCTTATTTTTTTTACCTTTGCAAACCTTTATTTTTTTAACTAATATGTAATTAAGAAAATAATACTAGTCTTGAACTAGCTTCTTATTATTGTCTTTTTGGTTGCCGCTGAGCGCAGTAAAAAAGAAGTTAATAATGAGAAAGAATTACTCACTAAGCGTTTTCGTCGAAGTTGCTAAGATGGCGCAAAAAAAGAAAATGATTTCTTAAACATTTATTTGTAGAGTATTTGACTTTGTTTTGAATTAGCTTTATAGCGGTTCTTCGTAGCGATACTTTCTTTATACTATTATGCGAAAGTAATTTCTTATAGTAAAACTAGTAGTTTGTTCTTATTAGAGTGCTATTATAAGATCGCTTATTAGTACTTTAAATTAAAGAGATTTTAAAAATAAATTATAATTATTATTACTTTTGTATTGTGCTTTAAGACAAAATATTTGCAAGTGATAAACGTAATAAAATGAGTATTATAAAGAAATAAACAAATGAAATATAAATCTTAGAAATTTTTTTTTACTAAGTCAAATTGACTTTGATTAGCTTTTAAACCTAATCTTTTATCTTAATAGTAAGCGTGTTTATGTTAATAAACTCTCAAAAAGCTTTGTTAAAGATAGCTTTTGTTATAATATTAGTAAGATTGTAAGTACTATTAATTCATCAAATTTCCATTAGTTTTTTGCGCTCGTATAATTAATAAATTGTCATAATATTAATTATTAAGCGCTTCTTTTTCGTTATGCTAAGCTTAACGATATACTCGTAAAGCAATAAAAAATTCGTGTAAATAATAATTGGAAAATGTAAAATGCCAAGCTTATTAATTATTATATTTATAATAGTAGTAATGGAAATTAGTATATTAATACCAACTACTATAGTATATAGCTTTGATGCTAGTATTGCATGAGTGATTTTGTCGGTGCAGTACCGGTTCATGTACCACGCCGCATGTGTGAATATATTCCAATGCGAGTATAGTGACAGAGTTCAAAGTATGGGTTGTAAAATCTGTGTCCTATTAAAGAGAGCGCGAGGATAGCTAATATATATAGGGGCTTGGAAAACCACCGAACCCAATACGAACCCTCACCGACACCAGTCTGGCAGGGATATGACCTCCTGGTCCCAGCCCAATCCTTGGTCCTAGAGAAAGTACGTTCTTGCAGGGGCCTGTGAACCAACAGATTCTTTTGCATTTGGTGAAGCTAATATGCACAATGTTATTAAAGATAATATGAGAGGGATAAAGCCCAATAAACCACACAACAAGAGGGTAGCATATAGCAAGCCACTGGAGGAGAATTTAGGGTTTATAAACAACAAATTAATTAAATCTAAAAATATCACATATCTAAAGAGTATAAATTAGCAAAGAAGAGAAGGAAAAAGGTTCTAATAAATAAAATATATCTAGTGTTGCGTTCTTAATGTTCTAAAATCAAGTGTTGGCTCCTTTTATGTGCGAAGAACCGGCGCAGTCATGTGACAAAAGAAACCAGTAGCTGTCCCCGCCACATGCGTCCCCCTCTTCAAAGACTCTACTCGTCCTCAAGCAATATATACCAAAAAGAAGTAAATAACTAATCAAAGCGTTTTAAATCGTTAGCAAGATACTATGCAGCCAGTGCATGCAAAGTCCCGTGATAATTAACTTGTCACCTTTGAAGCAAACAATCATCTCGCTTAGCACCTTTCTGCCCCCCTACATAAGGCTGGCTTCCCTTCACCAACTTTTCAACTTCAACTCTCTAATTACAATACCTTTTTTCTTTATACTAATTTAGCTTCATTACACTTTAGTACATTGTACTTTTTTACTTTTCTTTTTCTATTATACCAAAGCATTATTTTCTTTCATTTCACCGCAATAAAGCTTCTTAAAAAGCAAACATTCTTCTCATACTTACTTTCTTCTTATTAAGCAACAACTTTAACATAACACTTGCGTTAATTTATGTGTAGCCTCTTCTTAGCTTTTTACACTTTAATCTTCAAATAATAACTTTAGCATAATATTAAGTCGCTTTAACGCGATAAGTTAATTTTTCACAACACCATTTAAACTTTACTAACTTATTGTGTCGGTGCAGTACCGGTAAGAAAGCACCGAGCGTTCGTCGATATATCGAATACGCAAGTGCAGTGAGACAGTCAGTCAAAAGTATGGTATGGTTGTAAAGTCTGGCTCTTCTAAGAAGTGCTGGAGGTGGTCTATATATACATGTATACCCCTCCGAAGGAGGTCCGAGACAGGTTCGTATCGCCTCAGGCCTACTTCTGAAGAACCTCGGCACAAGCAGTTCCTTGCGTACCAACATATTGTAAACCTTTAAGAAAAGTTCTTCTTATTATTAGTTACCTTAGAAATACTATTGAGATTAATTCGCTTTATCTCAGCCTAAGTGCTTTTTAGCTTTAACACCAAAGAATAACATTATAAAAGTTTCAACGCGTTTTAACACTATGAGTTATGCTTTATCTTTTTCCTTGTACTTAACTGGCTATTTACAGATCTTACCAATACCTTTCTTGCGGCGATTTAAAGCATTTTTACACTTCTTAATTCTTAACTTGTGTTTTGAGAAGTAATTAAAGTGAACTTTAAGACTTTACTCTAACGTTATCAAAGCTAAGTGTTAAATTATTCAACTTCTTTGTAGTACTAATACTTATATTCTCTTCATAAGTTAAAAAAATAATACTATTTATCTTCTTTAGGCTTATAAACCTAATAAGAATTATAAGCAATTTTATTTAATACTCACATTAAACTGCACTTCTTAGGTTTAAAATGTGCGTATTGCATTGTATTAATCTTCTCTTAAAAATAAGTCACTAAGTAGCTTTCGAGTCTCTTTACAAACGCGTTTATATTAAACCTACGCAAGTTATACTACTAAAGATAAGTAACATTATTCCGCTAGTCTCTTATTAATTAATTAATTGAATGGGGTAAAAGCTAAATCCGCCAACTTCAAAGGTTTATGGCAAAAAGCCGAGAGAAATGAGCAAACTAATAGTCGTAATGCATTAAGCAGGGCTGGGAAACTACAATAGGTTCTTAGTTCTTCGTGTGGCGGAAATGACTTTCTTAATATACAAGTTGCTTCGTATTTAATGCTAATAGCAGCCTCTTTAAAAACAACTAAGCATAAAATAGTATACTATAAGGACTTAATAACTAAAGCTTTTTAAAATAATAGTTTAACAATGGCAAAGATCTCTTAACTACTTTAGTTCTTTAATAGGGGTTAAAGAACTTATTGCTAGTCTCAAGACTAAAGCTTGACTTGACTCCTGGCCAATTGCTCTATAAGTATTAACTTTATTCCTATTTATTCTACCTAACAATACTTCTTGAAATAATGTAGTAGATATTAAGAAAAACTTTATAAGAACCCCTAAGGCGGCTCTACAAAGCTACTCAAAGACTTAATTAATTCCAATACTCTTTATTAAACCTGGCTAGAAGTTGAGGGTTATTAGAATCTTTATTGCTTTAGCGATATTAATACTATGCTTAAAATAGCGGCATTTTTGCTTTCAAGTTTATTATAATCAAAGAATCATTATATCATACTTAAAATGTTGTTCATAACTTGTCGTTTCTTATTAATACTTAAGTTGCGAAGTATACTACCTCTTGTCTATTAGCACTAGTAAAAAGCAAGCAAAAGCTCTCATTCTTACTTTAACAAAAGCAAAGTATTAGCGTATAAGCAAAAAAGGCTCAAACTTAATAGGCAAGAGACTTTAAACAAAGCTAATTAAGGTAATCAATTAACACTTGATTTCTAAAAAGTTCAAACAACTAAAAGTCATTAGCCAATAGCATACTCAAACTTCTAGCACGTGAAGTTAGCTCATGAGTTATTAGCTTTAAGATTCAAAAAGCACGGCTTTAAATCCAAAGCATATTATTGATTCTTCGCTAAGAGATTTCTTAGATTTTTGCCTACCTTACATAAATCATGCGATTTGCTTACTAATTTAAAGCCAGTTTATTAATAATACTCTTAGTATTGGTCTTTATAAATCGCTGTGCGTTACATCGTTTGCTTCACGTAATTAAGATTAGTGGCTTTGTTTGAGAAGCGCATAACGGCAGAATTAGCTCGGTTTCATTTACTTGGCTTTAAAAACCCCCGGTGCTTATAACTTAGTCTTGGGAATAATAAACTTACTTCGTTGTTTTTTCTCTTTTTATTAATTGCCGAGAATTAGCGCTTAAATATATTGCATTTATATTCTTTGGGGTATTTAGCACATTAGATTCAAATTTCTAGCCTAAGCCACAAGTTTAACTTACTGTTTTGGAATTTAGTCTTGCGAATTAAGCCCAACAACTAACTTATTTAAACAAAGTTACTTTTTACCGCTTGGAATATCGCCAGCTTAATAATGGCAATCTTGTTTTAAACTTATTATATATTCGCATGCGGCAAGTAGTCTATGAAGGCGCTGGTTTCTTATTGAGTTTTGCTTCAAAAAATAAGTGCTCTTATGGCGCGAAACTAATATTCTCTCTAACCTGCTCAAGGCTACATAAGCTCTCCTTTGTATATAATATAATACTAAGGTATTTTAAATCGTGGTTTTTAGTAATATAAAGTCGTCTTAGTAATCATTTTAATATACGGCATCATATTGTCCCCCCCTTCAAAGACCGGGGGTGCGTTCTCGTACCAACTCTTCAATACCAAAGCCTTAACACCAAAGTATTAGCTTCAAGTTTTGTATTAAGATAATTGCTCGTAAAAGCAAGTAAGAGTTATCAAGGCCAAGTTTATATAGCTAACAAAGTGCTATCAGTGGCTTTAGCGTATGAGAAATGCTAAGCGTACATGTTTACTCCAAGTTAAACACCACTTGGTACTCGCTGCGCTATTATCAAGATAGCTCAAGAACCCTCACTACTATTCCGTTGTTCTTAATACGCTATACAATTGGAACTTCAAGGTTCTCTAAGAATTCGGGATCGCTAAGGCAATGTATATTAATATCTAGTTCAAAGTATAATAAAGTTATATTATTATAATTATTCAAAGCATTTTCTACTTTGTTATTATTATTGTAAATAAAATTATCTCTCTTATAAAAAAATTTAAGCTTATTACTAGCAAAGATTTGTCTAAGCCAAGGGCCATTATTACCAAGTTTCTTAAGTTTATAATAGCCTTTGTTGGTGTAGGTTTTAGCGATCTCATAAGGACTTAGCCACCTAAAGTCAAGTACTTGGTTTAAAGACATATCATTCTCTCGTACTAAGTTCTAGCAAAGCACTAAATCTTTCTTTCTAAATGATCTTTTTCGTATATCGTATTTAAAATCAAAGACTTCCTTGCCCTCTTAACAACGTTAAATCTTTTTAAATATAACCTTATTAATATATTCCTATCTTATTTAAAACTATGTAGCTTTAAGCTATAATAACTTTAATTGGTCACAAACCTCTTTAGTAAATAATATTCTTTACGTAGGGTTTTTTATTTTAATAAGCAAAATTGCTTCTTTATCGTACACCATATAAAATGGTGTGTAACCAATTAAACTATGCACAATAGTTTTATTAGCAAACAACACTGCAAAAAGGTTATTAATCTAATGGCCTTTTGTTTTTAATAAAGCGTTTTTAATAAGTTTATAGCCTTGTTTAATCATTTCGTTGGCTTTGGCGTTGTATACTAAGATCTTAATTTGCTTGACCTTTATTTTGTTAAGTAGCTCAAGGACTTCGCTCATATTTTCTATTCCTTTATCAACAACAAGTCTCCAAAACAAGCCATGGCGACAAATAATATCTTCTCAAATGAAGTTAGCTATGTTCTTAGCGCTTTTAGTACCAAGAGCTTTAGCTTCAACTTATTCACTTATATCGTCTCTTGCAACAATAAAATAGCCTTTTCCCTTGTGTAGTGGCATATAAGTAACATCCAATGCCTACTTTTCTATAAGTTCATTTAATGCAATGGGGTAAAAAGGCTCCTTAAAACGTTTTGCTAATTAAAATTAATAATTTTTACATATTTAAACGTATTTCATGCAATTAATAAATAATCCTTTTTAAAAGTATCATATAATAATGCGGCGATAAGTGCTTTTTCTCCCTTTATAACCAAAATTATTATAGTAGCTTTAAAGTATAATTTTCTTTTTCTTATTAGTATTAATAACAAGCTTAACAGCAAAACCTTTTGCAAGAAGCCTTCAAATCCGGCGACTGTGCACATCATAGTTTAATGCCTTACGTTTAAAGACTTGGAATTGTTTTCTAATTATATTTCTAAGAGTCTTAAGTATTGTCAAGTATCGAGCGATTTACTAATATCCTTTGCTATATTTATTAGTTAAAATAAGTAGTCCTTTTTTATTAAAGCTTGAACTATTAAAAAAGCTAAGTTCCTTTTTATCTCTTAGGTATTGCACTTTTGCTTTTATGTTTAGCAAGATATTGTTTCGTTTGCGCAGTTCAAAGTCTATTATTACTTCTTTAGATTCTAAATTGATAAGTTCTTTGGCGTTAAATGTTTTCATAAGGCAAATCTTATAAGCTCCCAACTTAAAAAGTATCTAATTCTTATTCGCATTACTTTTTTCCAGTGTGTTGTTAGTATACCTTAATCTCCTAAAAAGCTAATTAGTAACAACGTGTATTAAGTCTTTAATATATTAAACTTTGAAATTAAACAAGCGTATCCAAGCAAGCCATTTAATAAGTAAGGCGCTAAAATGATCGTAAGCGGCTTCATTTAGTTAAGCAACTAGGGTATTAACATTTGTTTTAATAATAAAGTGCACGCTAACGAGCCAAATCTTAAGCTTCTTTAAAATATAAAGCATGCCTTTGTACTTTCGCTTGATGGCATTATACTTGGCTTTGGTCTTGCTTTAGAATCCACTCTTATACCTTGTAAGGCGTATCTTGTTTATTAAAGAGTTTTTTTAGCCAAGGAAATCGCCCCAACTTATGCCACTAGAATTAACACCAATAACTATTTCTTTAATACTTTTACTATAATTAATCTAATACAAAACTAAGAATAAGCACAACGCGTTTTTAAGAGTTTGCATTGCTTTATTATAAATCTTTAAGTCCCAAAAACATTTAATACTTTTTTTTAAAAGTGCATATAATAATTCTATAATAAGTCGAAAATCCTTAATTCAAATCCAAAAGTAAATAATAAAGCCTAAAAATACCTTAACTTTTATTAAGTTACTTAGTAAGTTTTAATTCTTAATTTTAATTAAATATTTTGCTAAAAATTCTTTTTCTTTTAAGTTGCACGTGTAATTCATAATATTTATATTATTTAAACAAAACTAAGACTTCAAGCTAATAATAGCACTCGCTTTTTCTAAGCGTTTCAGCATCTTATTAAGGTTTTGAATATGCTTTAGAACAAATCTTTGGATTTCAAGACAAGCTTCTTCTTAGTTGTAATCTATGTATAGTCTCTTAACTCCTACATCGTTCAAAAACGGCATAACCACGCTAAGAATTAGCGGCTTTAATATGCAAGTAATCGTTTTAATAAACTAAGCAACAAAGTTTGTAGCACCTTGGGAAAGAGTTGTATTCCTAACTAAGCTTACATTAAGAACATAAAAGGTAGTTATGTTTTAATTAGACTTGTAAAGAATTTGTTAATTATAGCCAAAATACAGATTAATAAGGCTAGCAACATAACAATTAGCGAATTCTTTGAAGAACTTATTTACTAAAAGCAAAAAATTAGTATCTTTTTATGTAATAGTATTTAACATAGTAGTTAAGTTAATAAGTTTGTATTTTTCAAATTCTTTTTTTTTTTACTAAAAACTAAGCATTTTAATATAAACTCTTAAAAAGCTTAAAACCATTTTTATTAAAATATTGTTATATTATCTTTATAACTTTTAAGACCAAAGCTCATAGTAGTAAAAAATTAAGAGCTTGCTAAGCTTTGTGCTTAATAGTCTTGATAATAATTGAGAAAAAAACATTTTCGTAGAACTTACTACATTTAAGTTAGTTGAATACTATAGCTTCTTTTTTATTAATTATTATTTCATCAAAAAAAGCTTTCTCCTTAAGCAAAAGTAGTTTTTCAACGTTAAGCTTAGCTAGCCTTTTCGGCGTAAGTTGGGAGTTGCGAGGTATACTAGTGAAGCGTAGTAATAACAAATCTTAATATTTCCCCGATTATTTTTGCTTAGTTCCTTTATTTTTTAATCTCTTATACTAATTATCTCTTTCTCTTAAGGAATCGCCTATTAGGTCGGCTTCGTCAATTGATTGGACTTTCTTAGCTTTAGATTTATATGCAATATCAACTCAAGCTGTGGTATTCTAAGTATTCTAAAAGAGATTCTTAATCAAAAGGTTATTATAGTTTTTTATTTATTTAAAAATAAGCGTAGCTTTAATTAAATAACTAGCTTTAAAAGCTTTAAGAAAAAATGATTCCGTAATTAACTTCTTCTCTAAAAATATATCTAAGATTATCTCTAACCAAAGGTTATTAAGTACTAATTTTGAAACGCAAAACTCTTTTTCCAAGTACTCAATAAGAATAGTATTACTTTTATTAGTATTACTCAGCACCGCTTTATTCTCTTCTTCAAAAAGCTTGCCCCTAAGCTTTAGTGGCCGAGGGTTGTATTGTAAGGAGTTAATCAAGCATTTCAAAGTACCGACAGCAGCACTTAATGTGCAGTTAATTACTCTTTTCCCAAGAAGTTCTCTTCTTTATAGTTGTTCTTAAAGTTTATTTCTTTTGAAAAAATCATACCTATTTCATTTTCTTTACGCATAGCTTTAATATCTTTAGTGTCTTTCGTAGTATTATTTGTTTTAATCGTAGTAATGTCTTTTAATTACTAATCTTAAAACTAAGTTAATATAATGCCTTTATTGTAATCTTTAAGGTAGTGAAACAATACTTTAGCTTTACGAAAAAATAAAAAGCCTAAAATAACCTTTATGCTAAGAGTGTTCATAATATAAAATTTATTATTAACAACGTAATTGCTTATAGCAATTGTAATATTATTAGCAAAACCAATAAATCGAGACTTTACTTTAATGATTATTTTTAAAGTTATAATTTAACTTCTAATAATAAGAAGTTCTAAGAGAGTAGCTGCTTTAAGTATCATGCAACTAACTTCAGTTTCAATGTTAAGAGTAGCTTTAACATTAGTAACCTTGGTTTGGCCAGGCATAGTAATAACAACCTTTAGTGCTAGTGAGAAGTACAAGTTTCTTATCTTAAATATTATTCCCAACAAAGCTACTTCAGCGTATAATAGTTTTTAAGCGCGAGTGCGTTTCGTCGAAAAATTCCCAAAAATATACTTACCAAGTAGTATTATAATTTCAAGTAGTATCATAAGAATCAAGCCAAAAACTGAAATAGCGCTAAGTATAAGCTATAACACTAAGTTGTTAATAAGAGCTTCTTATTATGCAAACAATTAAAGTCGCTAGCGTTTTTGTTAAGTTTTAAACTTTATTGCAAATAGATTTCTTAGAATAAAGCTATAAATTGCAATATACTCTTTTCAATGCTTATACTTTAGCTAAAGGCCTTCTCGTTTAATCTCCTCAAGTTGTCTTTCATAATTCGCAACCACGCAAGCATTAGTAGTATAAAAGTTTGGAAAAGTATATAAAGTATTGTAAAGCGGTTTTTAACACACAATAATGTTTTCTCCAATTATCAACTCTAGTTTTTCAAACTCTAAAATACTCATATTAGCAATTAATTCCTTTTACATGCGTTAATTAATTGTTCCAATAAAGAGGCAAGATGCTCTAAGTAAGTTAATAAGAATCATAATCTCTCCTAGTGTAAGATTCCCAAGAAGTTCCTTTTATGCAAGCAATTTATTTAAGATATTATTAAGTTTATAACTTTTTCAAGTCAATACCTCTTGCATACAAGAACTTCAGGAAAACGCCAAACAAAATATAGGTCTAAGAATAGCCAATGATGCTATTAATGCCTTAGATTTTAAAGATCGCTTTCTCATTATACCACTAGCAAGTAATGTTTTAAAAGATGTTTTTAATATCGTATTAATTATTATTTTCGTGCTTAAGTTAAAGACTTTTAATTTATTGCAAGTTGAAATTTATTGCAATATTATTCTAGTCTTTGCTAGGTTGTTAACATTCATAGTATTAGTAAACTTAATTAGTTTTTCAACATCGCGAGGTGCCTTTAGTTTGCCATAAGTGGACTAAAACTTGATTTTCTTTTGAAGCTTATTTGAAGTCTTATATAGCTCTTATTTAAGTGCTCTCTTTCGCTGCCTAGTCTCGATCAAAGCTATCATAGCTTCAAAATTAATACTATTTGTGCTATACGCCAGCAAATTTTGAATTTGTGCTAATTAGTATTTAATGCAGTCTTATTAATTAATAATATCTAAGTTAAAGTCTTTTGTAGGTTCTTTAATAAGCTTAATGCAACCCATAGCAAAAATAGTCAACAATTGTGTCTCTTTATCTCTTTTCTTCTTAGCAAGCGCAACTTCTTTTCTTGCTTTAAGAAGTTCTTCAACTACTTTGGCTTAACATTTAAGGTTAGAGTTGTACGAGGTGTTTAAGACTCGCGTCAAAATGTAATGCCTTCTAAATCTTTCGTCTAAGGGAAACTAAACGAGGTATAACTTCTTTCCCTTTTGCTATAAGCCAATGCAAATATAGTTAGTATTATTGGCTTTGTAAATAATACCAAAACCAATTTATTTCTTATAATTATAGTATTAGTTTATATAATTATAATATTCCTAAGGTCTTATGCTTGGCTAATATTAATTTATATACTAGCAATAGTCATAATTATTCCTAGTACGTTTATTGTATCCTAAGAAACTCGAATTTGCTACACCATAATTAATTGCAGCTTATTTTTAGGCCTCTTTAAAGAACATAAATATATTAACTTTAGCAGTGAAATTAGTATTAAAGGCTCTTCAAATTACTACTCTAAGAATTCTTATGTATTTTAGTTTTTTAGTAATGAAATCCAAATCTCTTGCGTTAATTCTACTTAGGTTCTTAGCAACTTTCTTTAAAGTAGGAAGGAAATTAAGTGCAAATAGCTTCTCATTTTATTACTTTAGTGCCTTAGAAATCTCATTTTATGCTAAGTTATTCTTATAATTAGTAAAGTTAAACTGGTGCCGGGGTGCTAGTTCACTGCTACGAGGCGAAATAGCATAAGTCGTTGGTTGAAGTACAAAGCGCTTAGCGAACAGATTAGCGCTATTAGCGTTGCTTTATGCTGGGCCGGTAATGCCTTGCTCTTTGGTAATAGCGCTGGGCTCCCTCTCGAAGTTAAAGTGAGCCTCTATAGCAAAGTAAACCTTTTCAAATAAGTTTATGTTATTAATGTTTAAGGTACTACTATTCTTAAAAGTAGCTTATACAACTTTAGTTTGTAAATTCTAAAGAAGAAAAAAGATGAATCTTACAAAGGCTTATTTGTTAGTGAAGTTGCCATGGTTAATATAATTAATAGCAACCTTTCTAAATGCTTGGAGAAAGTCGCGATATTGTTTGAGGGTAGGCTTGCCGTCCCTTGTAAGAGCCTTAAAGTCATGCTCAAGTTGATTAAGGTAATCATTGGTATGTAGGCAGCACTTTGTATTATCACGCTAATACTTCAAAATTACAGCATTCTTAAAGCTAGCATAGCTACCCTCTTTGAAGCCTAAAAGCTTCCAAATGATCCATGCATAAGCTTGAGTAGCGTACTCAGCTACTCATTTCTTCTTAACTTAATTATTAGTAATTATATAAGCTATAAAGTATTAATTAAGAATTCAAAAGTAGTTGCTAACATCAATTCCGTTGAAGATAAGAGCATTTAGGGTTTCGGCGATAAGCATAAGCTAACTAAGATAAATTTTCAAGTTCTTCAAGTCGTTCATAGTAAAAGTAGGGCCGGAGTATTAGGGTAGCTCTATGAAGTTGACAAAATCAAAGCCACTGGTCTTTTGCTTTCTCTTCCCTTTTCCTTTGTTCCTCTTCTAAGAAGTCTTAAAGATTTAAGAAGTAGTATCCTTAAGAGGTGTAAAAGTATTAATACTTAGCCTAGTAGTAATTCCAAGTCTAAACAAAGAAAGTACTTTTATTAAAACAAAGCTAAGAGGCATTGCGATATTATTAAACTTACTTATCTAAGAGTTATCATAGCCGTAGTTGATATTTTTGTTGTTTAACATTGTGCATTATTGTAAAAGAATTATAATAAAATAAGTTAATAATGTTGTTAATTGAAATATAAAAAAGTAACTACAAATGCAATGTATTAATCGCCAAAAAAGTATAAAGAAAATCTTCTTCCTTAAAATAAAAAGTATATAAGCTTTTGCTTACCCTAAAGCAAAATAAGTATTAATAACCTTTAGCAAAAATTCAAGCTGTGCTCCTTAGCTAACGCTAATAACCACTAAATTAAAACAAACACGCCCTAAAGCTTAGGGCTTATACGCGAAAATTACAAAAAACAACAAAAGCAATACAATAAGAAAACAAGGTAAAAAGATCAACATTCGGCGTAAGCCACCTAGGCTTCAAACCAGCCTAAAAGTTCCATGTCTCAACAAACACTTCAAAATACAAGCTCGCTTATACTCCACTTAAGTCTCCAATACATTAGTTTTAATTCCGCTGTGAAGTTTTAACTTCTCCTAGTGTTTAAATAACACTAGTTACGTTTAGAAACACTAAAACCTTCGCTAAAAATGGAAACTAGTGCAAAGTAGCCAAGTATCGTGTTTCGAAACAATAAAATTAAAACGATAGCCTAAAAAAAACAAATTTTCTAATACTACAAATGCTTTCACTTTGTAGCTTTCCCTAGTTCCTTAGTAGTCTTCATTCTCCCTAGGTCAAAGCTTCGCATTCTTTATATTTATTATTTTGCCTTAAGGGCTAAGAGATAACTAACTAAATAGCTCCCTTAGTTCAAATATTTGTTGTTTTTTTTAATTTTCCTTATATAAGTTAGCACATAAAAGCCTCACTATTATACTTACCTAGTTTCTCCTTCAGTAGTAATTCACTCTTTGCGTTAATCACCAAAAATATATAAAAGAAATAAAGCCTAATAAACTACACAACAAAAGGGTAGCATGTAGCGAGCCACCAAAGGAGATTCTAGGGTTTGTAAACAACAAATCAATTAAATCTAAAGATATCACATATTTAAAGAGTACAAATCAGCAAAAAAAGGGAGAGAAAAGGTTCTAATAAATAAAATATATTTGGTGTTGCGTTCTTAATGTTTTGAAATCAAGTGTTGGCTCCTTTTATGTGCGAAGAACCGGCGCAGTCATGTGACAAAAGAAACCAGTGGCTGTCCTCGCCACACTATTTCAAACGTAAGTTTAAAGCTTTAACGTTTTTTTTGTTGGGTTTTAATGTTATGCAGCTATTAACAAGTTAAAAGTTGCTTTTAGCTAATAAATGACAATAAGATAAACTCCACGAGCACATTGCTTCTTGTAGTTCTTTTTATTATTCTTTTTCCTTATGTTAATTAGCTTTAACTTTGCTTCTTAACTTTTTTAAAATATATAAAAGTTGTTTTTATTTATAATGATAATACACTTATTAAATGTAATAATTTTAATAAAAAGTAATACTTGTATTAGCTTTTTTAAAACTATAGCCTTAGTAATTTTATCTTGCTTTTTTACTAAAAAGTTCTTAGTTCTTAAAATTAAAGTGTTATTTATTTGTGTACTTATAACTTTAAATTTATAACTTTTCTTAGTTTTAATTAGTAAGCATAAGTTGTATATTGAAGTTTTTATTTGTAAGTTTTTTACATAATGTTTATAATATGTGCTAAACTAATGATTTTTTTTAAACTTAAGTATGTTGTATAATAATAACACTATTATAAATATTATGCTAAGAGAAAAATCTTTTACGATTTCTTTTAGTGGTTATGCAAAAATGTCTCAAAGAAGCCTTGTTTTTGCTTAAACATAAGCTTAAGTGTTGGTACGCAAAGAACTGCTTGTGCCGAGGTTCTTTAGAAGTAAGCTTGAGGCAATATGAACTTGTCTTGAACCTCCTTTGAAGGGGTATACATGTATATATAAATTACCTCCAGCACTTCTTAAAAGAGCCAAATTTTATAATTATATTATACTTTTAACTAATTATTTTACTACACTTTAACGTATTTAATATATTAAATAAGTGTTCGGTGCTTTCTTACTAGTATTGCATCGACATTGATTAGTGGTTTACTTTGTATCATAAATAGCAAAGTCTTAAACTAAAAAGTTACTTTTTAAAAAACGCAAGACAGTTTTATTGCTATCTTTTGTGAGGCTTATTTTGGTTGTATTTTGTACAGCAAATAAAGCATTTTTAAGCAATTATTACTTTTTAAAAGAAATTATATAAAAATCTTTAGTGTTTATTACATATTTTTAATAATTTTTAAAATTACCTCGAATTAATACTAATATTATGTTAAATTTAGGAAATTATTTAGAACTAACTCTTAATACGGAAAAAGCGAGAACTCAAGTGCTAATTTAAAAACAACATAGCAAGAAACCTCTAATAGGATTAACGACTAAGCTAGACGCACATATCAATTAATTTTTACGTTTTTATTGCAATGGGCAAAGAAATGAAAACATAGTATTTATTAACTTTTAAATATTTTTTAAAAAATAAACAATTAACACTTTTGCTAAGCCTATTAAGGAAATGCAATATAAGCTTCGCGATAAACTCAAATATAGCGGTGTTTTTGTATATAAGGAGAAGAGGAAATTAGTTACTAAAGTATTATTAAATGCGTTGAGAGCAAAGAAAAACATTTGGCTAAATAAACAACTGGAACTTTAGCACTAAGGGGCCTTTGGAATAACTTTGGTTTTCTTTTAAAAAACAACACCTCAAACTTAACGTATAAACTAAGGCCTACTAATTTTCCTTAAAACTAATCGCTAAACTTAAATGAAAACGCCACTACTTAAAGTAGTAATACGAGATAATACTAAGCTAATCTCGCCTAAACTAAGGGTTTTTATTAATTTAAAGTTAAAAATCCTTAAAACTAAAAACTTATATAATGCAAATTTACTAAAACATCGCTTGATTTTGCCACTAGTGCTAATTAAATGAGAAAGCACGTATACGCTAAGCCAAAAGTTTATTGGATTTGCACCATCATGAAGAGAGACTAACAATCCACTGCCAAATCCAAACCTTATCCCCCTAGTCTAACTGAGAGATGCCTCGCTTTCATCATTTTTAACTTGAACTATTACTAAACCACATTTAGTGTCGAATCAAATGGGATTTTAACCTAAGCTAATATAGCCCTTGTGGTTTTTATAAAATCCATTGTTATTAGAGTAGTTCAAGGTACTTGCTGTTTTCGCGAAGTTGTATAGTAAAAAGCTTATGTACAATAAAGAAAAAAATCACTTAAATAAAAAGCTTTATATCTTCGCAAAGCTTTGTTAAAGAGTTATTTGTCTTTCTTAGCAGAGATCTCTCTCTCCTCGGGATATTCACAATATCTGGAGGAATCTGCATCTGATGGCACGACAGGACGTAACCCCGCCTGGCTGATATTGGACTGAACGTATCGGATAGCATGGATCGCCAATTCCTTACAGAAGTCGCGCAAGGCTCCGTAATAGCTCCGTAATAGCTCCTTCTTTGATTTCTTAATGTTGAGATGCATAATCGTAAGATCCAGAATAAGAATCCGGATTGGAGAGTGTGGCTCTGTCTTAGAGTGCAAGTATTCCAGACTCGAGGGTCTGGTACCGCTAACTTTGCTGTGCTCACTGACCAAGCTCCTGCTAGCAGAGACGAGGACCTCCATGACAGCGTTCTTGAAACCTAGCGCCAGGAGCATGCCACCCAGAACTAAAACTCCTGCTAGCTGGTGCCATTTCGTAAGCCACTCAAAGAGATTCTCTTATTGCCCGCTACGTTGACTCGAAGAAATTCGGCGTAATTTGAAATGCTTCCACGAGTCACCCATGTTGCAAAAAGCATGAATAACTTTGGGTCCTCTTCAAGTATTACGGTATTACTTTGATCAGACTCCCCTGTATGTAGTCAGAGAAATTAGCTCCCAAATCAACGGCCCGAATAACCCAAAGAAATGGCCGAAAATTCAAAGGTCTTTACTTACAATCTTGGTGGCATGCAGCTCTGAAAAACTCCAACACCTCACAGACGAAGTCTTCTGGCATGTAGAACTCGATCTTTCCCTCTCCGACGATACTCTTGAGTGGAATCCCAAAGCTAGTGCTGATAATTATCAGTTTCTCTCAAGTTCGGTAAATATGTTGATTGGGAATACGTACAAACTGGCTTCTAGCTTTGCCGCTGGTAGCTTGACCCATGGTGCCATCTTAAACTTTGGAGTAAGATCGATACTGGTTATCCTGAGAGAATTTCAGAATGTTCGTTGAGCAGAAGGCTTTTGACATAATTGAGCAAAACAACCAGATTAAGCCTGCACGAACAGAGAACTCTAGGATGTGCATTTAAATGCTAAATCTGCTTTATTCAAGAAATATTCATTTCCCTAGAGTTTACGAAAGGATGACATGATTTAACTTTTGTGGTGCGGGTAAAAAAAAGAAGAAAATAGCTAAGGAATTGGGATGACTCTCTTTTCCGGAGGTTACCGTTTCTGATCTGTTGCAGACCCAAACATGCATGGAGGATGCTAGTTTACCCACAGCAACAATTAAAGATCATGCACAAATATCGTGCGTAGGATTAAGACAGGGTTTTTGGAAGTCTTCCAAAGTGCAGTTGCCAGTTGAAATGTGATCGCTTCGAGCCTTAAAATTATGCTTGGGCCATGTACTTCACATCACCACTCCCTAAGCCCGTCTATTTTTGCAGTTCTCTTGGATGGAAGTTCAAAGCCGGTAATATACTTCCACCGACAGCACCAGAGAGATACCACCATGTCACTAAAAAGTTCTCCGACATTGAACCTTCCAAAGAGCGAGGGCTGTGAGCTCAGAGTTGAATGGGAGGCTTTGAACGGCGTCCTGGCACCGAAGGATGTATTTGAGAAGCACAAGACTTATTTGAATGTGTTAACGTGTAGACGACAGAACTTTAGACAGCATATAATGGAGTAAAACTGATGAGGTATATCAGTTCCCAGACCAAAACCTTGAGCGCTGCAAGGATATGCAGAAGTCCTCCTTGTTTATTTACAAGTGAAGAGACCTTCTTCAAGAGGGGCATGACAATACTTTAGATAAGAATAGTCATATCTATGGAACCAGTCAAATCTCCAAGAATGAATGCAACAATACCCAAACAATTGGCCAGGAGCACACAGTAGTTACTGTCTCTTATA
>JAFJYG010000366.1:0-48458 GCA_017366145.1 Cadophora sp. M221 | reverse complement strand
GGGTAGCGGCGGGAGGTTGGGTGGTGAGGGGTGTAGGTTTTGAAGGGGAGGGTGGCTGGTGGTTGTGGGTGAGAGGGGAGGGATTGTGAGGCGCCCATTTTGGGGAGAGGGGTTGGTTTTGAGAGTGATGTTTCCTTAGAGGGAGGGTCGGATTCCTTTGGGGATGAAAAGAGGATATATGGTGTTTGGATTGGTGAGTAGATGAATGAGTTTTGGAACTCGGGGTTTTTATTATTGTGTTGTGAGATCTCAGCCGGTGAGTGAGTTGATTTGAGTATTTGTTTGTTTCGTTTAGCCGGAGAAATGTTTCCGATGCGGAGATTTTCAAGGGACGGGAGTCTTGAACTCAAATAGAGTGGTCAAGAAGGACAGGGTATGATGAGATGAGATCGTATGAGTTAATAGATGAGTGGTGGGTTAGGATGAGATGAGATGAGATGAAGTGAGGTGAGAAGAGAAAACACCTCAAATTAAGTTTCTTGGAAAAGAGGAGAGAGAAAAGAAGTCTTACCCCCCAAGTAGTGCTTCCTCCCCTTATACTCATAGGTACCTGTATGTTATTTATGGATGTTTTCAATGTGGGGTTGACACCATCTGCCAGTCAATCAGTTCTGTCTCAGTCCGTGTTGATGCTCCGATGGAAGACTACAGAGACGCCAGAACTGCACCTAGCTGGAAGATCTAGCTAGAGGAACGCCGTCCCGCCTTGGCCATGTTCGTGTTTTGCATATTTTACGTGAGCGTTTGATGCTTAGGGGCTCAGCTAGCAGCAGTCCAAGGGGCTCGTGGGGATGTGATTGGAAGACAGGTGATCGGTGGAGGAAGATCTTCCCTGGGCAGAGGAAAAGGAAGAGGGATGCGTGCTTGGATTTGTTTTATTTGTTGATGTGATGTGAGGATGCAAGGCTGTGTACTCTAGAAGGTTACCAAATGGCTACTTATGACGTTTCGGAATTTTAGGCGGTGCTTTTTTGAACCTTTGGCTGCTGCTGTTTTGTTTACTTGATTGTCGGAGGATGCGTTTGTGAAGTCATTGCAGGGAACTTTATTCCCCAACCCCCGAGCCGAATTGACTTTTTCTGTGAGGGAGTCTCTCCTGGTAAGAAAGTTCGTAAGCTGCTTCGGATAGCTTTGATTTCTTGTGAAGATTCCTTTAGTTTCTTGGGAATTCCTGGCCGGCTGGGCTGTCAGATATGCTCCACTGTGCTGACAGATTTTACATTTACAGTGGAGGAGGACTGAAGAAAAAATTCTCTCGGGGCTTGGTTGGTGTAAGGGTTTCGTTCAGCTCGGAACGTTTAGGTAGAGTATTATGGATCGGGAACAAGGGACGAGGCGAGGGGTTGTTTCGTCCCGCTCGTGTCAAGGCGTGATTTGAGGGGTTCGTGGTGTTAGTGTTGTGTGAAGGTGGTGTTGGTGCTGGTGTTGGTTTTGCGGCTGACGGGACTTACCTTGGTAGTATTGATGGTCGGGTCTGTCGCTGGCTCGCCCTTCCCCGTCAGTGAAAGCTCCAATAGTGCAAGGTGGATTTCTTGCCACTAGGTACAGTACGAGTATAGATCGGGTCTTCTGTCTCCTGTCTCTTCCACGTTTTATCCATCGGTCCCAGGGTTCCCTTCTCACTAACTCCCAAATATTGGGTTCCAGAAGAATCTGAAGTATTGGCTTCCCCGATCTCACTCAGTATGGTACCCTAGGAATGACAACCACCTGTCACTCACGGACCTCCGTAGAATTATGTCTTAGATTCGCGATCATGCTCGATCATGACCAAGAGAAAAATAACTCGAGGCCGTGTGTCAATTCGTCTGTTCATACAGTAGCGAATGCAGGCGGTCTGTATCCGTTCTGCCCTGTCTCATCCTAGTGTCTTGGAGCTTTGGTTAGGTACTGATGCCGGCAGCCGATGCCCCGAATTCGTACAGTTGGCACTGCAGCCTAGTGGTGTAGTGCAGGACAAGACGGAGAAAATTCCTCTCCTCTTCGCTTCAAAAGCTGTGTCTTCTCCTGTGCATTGTCTTGTCGTTCGTCGTTCGTCTCGCTGCCTTGCTTCGCCATCGGATTATGACGATGTTTATCATCATTGTTTGACAAAAGAAGTGATCACCAGGTTGCTTTTTCATCGTAAGAGAGAGGAGTCGATGGTCTTTTAGGTGACAACGATGGGCGGGCAGTGGAAAGCTCAGCCTTGTTGATCGACGGGCCTTGGGGGTCAAGTGACGTTAAGAAACAGGAGGCTCAGATCGGATCAGATCAGGGGTTCCCTCGCTCGGATGAGCTAGGCCTGAGTAGGCAGGCGAGACGATGGTTGTTTTGATAAGGGGAGAGAGGGGTCTTTGCTCTTCGTCGGTTTGTCTGTGAGTGCTGTTTTAGGTGTGGAGAATTCGAAAAGAAAGATTGCCCACGAGCGATGCACATAAATCGATTTTGTCATTGCTGGAGGACGCTGTGATGCTTGCTGGCTGGTCCATCGTATGGAGAACCATCAAATGGAATCCTCAATGATTTGTAGCACCGAGATGAAAACGAGAACGAGAACGAGAACGAGAATTGGCATTCGGTTACTTGAAATTCATAGAGTTTGCGAGTGTGGATGGGGCCATCTCCTTTTGCCAAATCATCAAAAGGTCCTCCTTATCCCACCAGTCCTGCTGAATGAAATTTTGCTGCTGCCAAGCTCAAACTTACTGTCGAAGTATGATATCTTCATCATTTGCGATACTTTCAGACACGTTACTGCCGAATAACATGTACGTCTTTTGAAATTTTGTCTGTGAGTAGCAATTAGCGTCCGGCACGTCCGAGCCGGGTGTGTCCTAATTATTATCTTTCCTTCCCATTGGCATGGAAGTCGGAATCGTGAGAGAATGGGAATCCATGGTGTATGGATCAGCGGCATCGTGCGCTACCTGCGAGTATTTGTTGACTGTAGATTCCTGTGGGCTACGGATAGGAAATCTATTTATATACTGTCCACTGTGAACGTGTAGTTTATTCTCACTTACTGAAACTATTCAGTGAACCTCCTATCCACAAGTTCCACCTGCCAGTTTTCTTGCAGTGATTCAATTGAACTCTTCTCATGAAATCCAACCAATGGAACAAGTTGTGATTGCTGGACGCCTTCTATTCGTATATATAATCCACCGTATCTCCCTTTGAAACCTCTCTTGCAAGCTTCCAAGGGCTTCTTGCACACCATCTCAAGCTCGGGATTGGAGAGGGATCCGTAGGTTAACGGGGGAAGACCGTGTGTCTAATTCTTTATGAACAGCATCAATTTGCGATTGCCATACCTGAGAGCACTACATCTCCCCACTCCTCTAAGTTCACCTAGAAACCGGGTGGAGGTGCTCAAGGCACACCAAGTCTGCAGTACAAACCTATATCATGATTTGCTGTTTGGCTAGTCTTGGGACTAGGCGAAGGTAGTAAATATCGGCCATTCATTTTGGTAACGTTGCACCACATTGTCTGATTTCAACGTCATCGGGACTTGTAGCTTCTACAGTATACGTACAACTCGATCTCCTGTGACTGATACATGGGTTGTTGTATTGACGCAGTTTCATACAGACAGAAAACGTACTGGGAAATTGACGCAATGCTACGGTATTTGGTGATATGGTAACTCGCTTGGTAACTCGCTTCATCAGACACAGAATTTTGCCGCCTCGTTTGCAGGCTTGGGATTGGCTCGCTGAGGTAGTTTCCAGGAGAAGCCGAGTGTGCTTTACAAATATGCGCTGGGAAAATGGAGGGAGTAGAGAATGATTTACTTGGTAGTGAAAAATCTGTATAAAGTAGAAATGCTTAGATTGCAGACTGATGGAGATTGATGGCCCTATGAGAGAGAATTCGCTAACCCTTCACTGAGTTTCTGGCTTACTGTCACTTGAAACAAGGGCACAGCTCAGGTAAAAGAAGAAGAAGAAAAACAAGCAGGAAAAGCATCGAACAAGATTTCGTGGATATGGTAGCTATGTTTTGTTTGGTGTGACTAGACGACAAATGGCATAAATACCACCGCAAGTACGGCTAGTTTACCCAAAAGATTCCTTAACGGTACATTACAAAGACTTATGCTTTGGCAGGCTTGAGGATGATGTTGTCAATCAATCTCACTGGTGGACCATTAGCCAATCCAAGATCTTCCCCTGGTTGAGGAGATTCAACTGGCAGCATCTTCACAGCTCCACTGAGAATACCCCCCTTGGCCTCGTCCACCTCGTTCAACTCCTGCATAGTATCGGGATCAGCCAAAGAGATATAATCAATCTCAAACTTAACCCTTTCCTCTAGCTTCATTTGAAATTGAGCCTCCAATAATAACTTGACAAGCTCATTCGCAGGACCAAGAAGTTCATCCCTCGACCGACATCCGCGGGCGTATGCTGCCTCGGCAACTCTCAAAGCCATCGAGAGGACTGTTGCAACCTTTCGCCTTCGCGAACCAAGATAGACATTCCTGGAGCTCAATGCAAGTCCGTCCGGTTCTCTCTTGGTCTCTCCAATGACAACCTGCGTATCCATGCGGAAATCCTTAACCATCTTCTTGATGACTACCGTCTGTTGTACATCCTTCTGTCCAAAGTAAACTTTCTCTGGCGTCACAATATTGAACAATTTCATGCAGACTGTAGCCACGCCTCTGAAGAATGTAGGCCGACTAGCGCCTTCAAGAACCTCCCCGACAGGTGTAATTGTAATGAAGCTCCCTTTCCCATCAACTTCTTGACTGGGAGGGCCGCTTGGGTACATCTCTTCCGTCGTTGGCGCAAAAACAGCAGAAATATTCCCAAAGTTGCCCCCATCTGAAGCCAATTCTCTGTCCAGGTCCCTCAACATCTCCACATCCTTTGTCCATGTCTTGGGATAGCTGTCCAGGTCCTCATGTACACCGAATTGAGTTGGATTGACATATATGCTGACCACCACTGACGAATTCTCCTTCGCTGCGAGGCGTATAAGAGAGAGGTGGCCTTCATGCAGAGCTCCCATGGTGGGCACGAGACCAACTGATCGGTAGTCATGAAGCTGTTTGGAGCGCCATTGACGGAGCGCAGAGATTTCGCGGAACACCTTGATTGATGTATTCGGTATAGTTTTGTCTCTGCTTCGTGCTCGGGCTGTGGCAGAGGTGGAGAAAGCTCGTGGAATGCCGGACACCATTTTCGAAGTAGTTATCCTGCGCTCGAAGACGGGAACAAACTGTCTGGCAGTTTGGGAAAGCATCGTTGCGTTTTTTAAACTTCCGAAAGTGGGGGAAGTAGATTTAGTGACTCAATTCTGCTGATTTCCCACCTAGGGTCCATGTTTCCGAGAAAATTCGGAGTGAGGCATCTGTACTGACTTGTGCTGCGTATATTGAAGTCTGAGATGCTTCGTCGACAAAGCTGGGCGAGCTTCAGCTCCCAGACCGGATCTAGTCTAAAACAGGTTAGGCTTCCCGCCCGATAACGGAAAATCTTAGGGCCGTGCCGACGTTATCAATAATTTTTGTTAGAGAAAATATCCCCAGCACAAGCTCCAACAGTGAGCATTTCTACGATTCTCGAGCAGCCATGGCGGACGATGGTATGATCATGAACTTTGACCTTGGGGATGCGCCTTTGGTCACGAAACAGGTCTTTCAAGGAGGGCGGTGGAAAGACCGATTGGCAGCGAAGAGAAGTACACAAAAGCGGGCAAACACACGGTCGACAAATCCTTCCGAGAGGGAAATATTCAAGGAGAAACGTCATGACCTTAATGTGGAAGATTATATAGGTCCTGGAGCAGCACCACGACCACCTAAGAGACAACGAGTCGACGATTCTGAGAAGAACCCGAACAGAGAACCTATTCCCTCCCGCAAAATACAAGCTGGTGGGAGGAGAGTCTTGTCCTTTCAGGAGGATAAGAGGTCAGCTTTTGTGGCTGGAAAACTGCCGCCTGGAAGCATAAACACTGGTGGAAAGAAATCGATTACATTCCAAGAAGATACAAGACCTGCTTTCGTCGCTGGCAAACTGCCACCTGGGAGCATAAACACTGGTGCGAAAAGGGCAGTTTCGTTCCAAGATGATTCACGGCCAGCCTTCGTCGCTGGCAAATTGCCACCGGGAAGCATAAATGCTGGACCAAAACGAGATACCGCGGTTCGAGAAGAGACGAGACCAGCTTTCGTCTCAGGAAAACTGCCACCCGGTAGCATCAATATTGGCACCAAGAAGACGACGGCTTTTGAGGATGACCCAAAGCCAGCATATGTATCTGGAAAGCCCCCGCCTGGGGGTGTCAGTGGTGGGAAACCCAATCAAATTATCTCCTCACTTTTCTCGTTCAACCCTTCCTCGAAAACGAAATTCGAGGAGCCTGAGACGGAGGTGGAACCAGCAAAGCCATCCAATGCACCACTCACCGAGGAAATGGCAACCTTCACGGCACTCGGCTTGTCGAGAAGGTTGGCAGCCCACTTATCAACCAAGATGGATATGAAAGCACCAACAGCAATTCAAAAAGCGGCAATCACTCAGATGGTGAAAGACGACAGTGATGCTTTTATACAGGCTGAGACTGGGTCTGGGAAAACCTTGGCTTATCTCTTACCCATTGTGGAGCGGATCATGGCAATGAGTTCCACAGATGTACAAGTACATAGGGACTCTGGCTTATTCGCTATTGTTCTTGCGCCGACACGAGAATTGTGCAAACAGATTGCAACGGTTTTGGAGAAGATTTTGCGATGTGCTCCCTGGATCGTTAGCACTACTGTAATTGGAGGAGAAGGCAAGCAGTCTGAAAAGGCTAGGTTACGGAAAGGTGTGAACATCTTGATTGCGACACCCGGACGGCTGGCGGATCATTTGGACAATACTGAAGTTCTGAATGTAAGCACCGTGAAGTGGCTGGTGTTGGATGAGGGTGATCGATTGATGGAACTGGGATTCGAAGAGGAGATTAGGGGAATCGTTGAGAAGATTGAGAAGAGAGGCTCAGCAGCCAACAGTAAAAGTGTCCTGGATCTCAAGAAGCTTCCTCGCCGAAGGATCACAGTTCTCTGTTCGGCAACCATGAAGATGAATGTCCAGAGACTTGGCGAAATCAGTCTGAAGGATGCGGTACATATCCAGGCCGACCCATCAGAAGAAGAAGCCGTAAAATCTGCACAGGACAAGACAGATGGCGTCGACCCGGACGACAAGAAATTTTCAGCTCCCGCACAACTGAAACAAGCGTATGCAATTATCCCAGCAAAGTTACGACTTGTCAGTTTGGCTGCGATCTTGAAGCGAGCTTTTGCACGACGAGGATCAGTCATGAAGGCAATTGTCTTCATTTCTTGTGCAGATTCCGTCGATTTTCACTTCTCCCTCTTCAGCCGTCCCCTTGAAGCTGCCCCTGAAGATGGCGAAGCCACGGTCGAACCCCCAACTATCACTAAAACCGACTTGACGAAAGATACCATTGCTCTCGGAACAGCATTCTCGAGTAAAACAAATTTCGTCATTGCTCACAAACTCCACGGTTCTCTTGCACAAAATATCCGAACAGCAACTCTGAAAGCGTTCACTGAGTCTGCAGAGCCTTGCGTTCTGGTCTGCACAGATGTGGCTTCTCGAGGATTGGATCTACCAAATGTCGACTATGTCATCGAATACGATCCTCCATTCAGCGCAGATGACCATCTTCATCGTGTTGGACGAACAGCGAGAGCTGGAAAGGACGGTCGAGCTTTGATATTTCTCCTTCCAGGCGAGGAAGAAGAGTACGTGTCTGTTCTCGCTTCGGGATACCGGGATGGAAAGAAATCTCTGACGCACAACACCTCCGAGGATGTTCTAAGGAAAGGTTTTGGTGGATCAGGTAGAGAGTGGGAAGAGCGAGCTACGGAATGGCAACTGGATGTCGAACGCTGGGCGCAAGAGTCTCCCAAGTATCTTGAGATAGCACGTCGCGGGTACCAAAGTCATATTCGTGCTTATGCGACGCATGTGGCAAACGAGAGAAAATACTTCAACATGCAGACACTCCATCTTGGTCATTTGGCCAAAGCCTTCGCTCTACGAGATAAACCTGGTAGCATCAAGGTGCCGGGTCTGAGACCTGCGAAGATGACCAAGGCAGATAGAAGTGTGGCTGCAAGGAAAGCCAAGAGAGGAGAGGTGGAGGACAAGGCGCCTGAAGGAGAAAGGGTACGAAAGCAAAGGAAGCTTGACTTGGATGCACCTACCGTGGACGGAAACGATGCAGTAAGGAGGATGAAGAAGAAGATGAAGGAACATATGTCTGTGTCTTCAGAGTTTAATATTGGTTGAGTAGGGATGTCTGGAATAAAAATCGCGATACCCAATAAATACCTTGTGTTTAAAGCAAGGATTTGAGCCGCCTCATAAGCATGCAACTACAGTCAGTGCCATCAGGGATGCGCTTTTTAGACCTGGCCACGATCATGTCTTTCACATCAATTTGCACAAACCACGTGATTAGTTGTACAGACCCACATGAACTTTCACGACAAGTCGCGTCAGTCCTGATCGCGTCCCCCATTCAACACTTCTGTTGCACCTTTCACTGTCCTGATTTGTTTGTAGGAATTTGCCATTTACTTTGAGTTTGAATGCACTTAATTTGTTTGAGCTTGTTATACCAGTTTAAAACTGCTGCCTTAGATTGCCATCTTCCTTAATTACTACAACATTCACGAGCCTGCCAACCATTTCGGACTCAAGTTGACCAATTGAGAAAGCTCTGCCTTTCTATTCTGTTTGGAAACCCATTGCAAGCCAAAACAATCCCCATCCGCCAAAATGAATGTACAACAGCAATACTCTCCTGGGCATGATGAATGGGACCCAAGGAATGCCGAGTATTACAAGCAATACTCTGCTCTGATCGCCGACCCCATTTTACGAGCCAGAGCGGAGAAACGAATGCAAGGGATTGTAAGGGAATCTGAAGAGAAGAGGAAGGCACGCGATCTGAGAAGACGGCAGGAAATGATCAAAGCCCAGGAAGCTTCGAGGCGGAAGAGCCGGCCTGCCATTCACACCGAGCCGATCAACTTCCAAGAGGAATTGATGAGCCTCCATCGACAAAGCGAAGACCAACAGAGAAGAAAGCGAGCGGCAGAACTGGAACAGAAGATTCTTCTTCAACGGCAAAATCAAGAACTCGAATGGAAAAGGCAAGAGCTGGAAAGGGCGGAGAGGACCAGGCGGGTTCGAGAAACTCTTGAGCAAGAGAGACGGAAAATGGCACAGGAGGAAATGGTCCGACTCGAACGAACGAGGATTGATCGCGAAAGACAGGCAGCGGTACAGAAGGAAATGGCCCAACTTGAACGAGCGAAAATGGATCGCGAAAAAATGTTAAAGGAACAAGAGGAGATGGCGCAACTCCATCGAGCGAATACTCCTTCGGCAAGCTGTGCGGCAGAACAGCAACAGCAAGATATGCAACGAAGGTATCAAATCAGCCAAGCACAGTCGAGACCACCAGCCGGACATGCGATTGCGCCTCGTCCACTGCCAGCTTTCAGCACCAAGAACATGCAACCTCATGAGAATAGATGGATAGCCAAGGCCAAAATTGCCGTCCAGGACCAGCCGAGGATGTTTGAGAGACATAAAGACATCGTATCGGCGGCTATTGAGGCAGTTGAAGTCGAAGCTGCTTCGTCGTCGCAGACGCGGTCTCGTTCGGAATTAGAAGACGGCTCGGAGCCTCCACAGTCGGCTCCCAAAGCTCCCAAAAAGGCGGTAAATGCCTTCTCCAAGATGATGGCTGCACCACAAAAGATGACAGACCCTGCTCGTGACTTCAGTCAATGGGATACGCACCTCCAGCAGGCGCTGGATGATCAAGTACTTTCCGAACGTGGCCGAAGCGAACCGGAGTGGGCATGGTTCGTCACAGAAACCATCGAGACATCAATTCAGACAATGATATTTCCATACCTCCATTACAGGCCTCACGCTCAGACGAAAATCAATGCTCTGCATGTTTTGATAGAGGTAGCCACAGCAACAGCGTATGCTCCTCGCTCTACAGCATCGGATTTAATTCGCAGTGGCTCACTTCCGAAAACTCTACTAAGCAACATGTTGGAAATTGCGGAGAAAATGTCAGGGTCTGAAAGGAAGACCGTTCTGGAGGAGCAAGCATTCCTTTGCAAGGTCAAAAGTCTCAGGCACCAACCAATGATTCCCTGGAACGGAAATACTTGGACTAGCTTGGATGAGATTCTGAGGTTGATGAATGACCCTGGACCAGTTGATTTCAGAATGATATTCGACCAATTATTCAGCCAGATAAAGTCCGGTCGAGGGGTGACACCTATTGCTACAGCAGTCCGCAAAATTATCAGGAACGACATCACGTCTTACGTGACTCCGAGCACTTGCTTCGAGACTAAATACAACGCAATGAACGTCTTGGTTGATGCTGGGACCCTTGCCTGGAAGGAACTCTCTGGTTCATACCGGGAACCAATGGACATATTGGGCGAGATAGCAACGGCCCTATTAGACCTGGGAAAGATGCTGGACGGAGAAGAGGTCCACAGAATACACTTTGAGATGGTTCAGGAGGCAGATTTCTCGTCTCCTAATTTCCTCGACAACTTCTTGGAGTGCATAGACGATGACATTGCAAATTACAAGATGAGGAACAACCAGCAATTAAAGCGAGACCACGGCTTCAAATGGAACTCCTGCGCAAAATTGCAACAGGTCGTCAACAAGAAGAAGTCTGAGAAAAAGCGAACCCACGGTAACTGTGGCCTACTCGCCAAAATCCTGCTTCTTAGATGGAATAATAGCGCCTACGACCCAAGTTGGTTCAAATGTCGGGATGCACTGGATGACGTATTGGAGATGCTTGTTGACGGTTCTGTCGCATTGGCATGCGATCGGTACCTCTGGAAGGTAGATTGTGTTCTTCACAGCGCGGAAATCGATGGCATGAATGTTTACGACCGTCAAAAGCCAGCCAAGGAAGCCCGCGCGGCAGTTGACCGCAACATTGCCAATGTCCTCGCACTGGCGCGAAAGGGCTGTATGGTGACAAAGGTCAATGCCTTCAAGACCCTCGCCAAGATTGGAATGAAGATGGTTGAGTGGATGTCTCCTGGTCTGCCCAAGTGGAAGCTTGATGTTTTCAAGGACCAAATGTCCGAAGACTCTTTAACTGATGCCATGATGGTCATCTGTGATTCAATAGTCAAGATTGGTGGAATAAAGGCCCTCTCGGATCAAGAACTCGCCATTGTGAACCAGCTGGATGTTCTGCGAGCCCCCGTAGCAGAAGCATTTGAGGGCTTGGATGGTGTGCTCGACGTGATCCGGGATCCCACCAAGATGGGTACGAAAGATGAGAAGCGAGTGAAGTCCTTGACAGTATTGAAGAACAAGACTGTCATAGATCTCACCGATGATTGAGATTGAAGCAATGTTCTTCGTTGGCTGCACTGTTGCGAGTGAACTTGAAGAACAGCACGACAGTTCAACTGGTTTGTCTTTGGGCAGGATATCGGGATTGGGCCCGAACTTTGGAACACCCCTTTGCATCCGGACTTACAGAAATAAAGGATTTCGTAGCATGTATTTTCTAAGCCCATAAGAAAGACTTAATTCTTTTCAATTGTTCGTCGTCGGTTCCATCGATACTATGTGCTCTCATATATGACGAGATGTGGCAAAAGCCTCAGGCTGACCGAGACTTGCTCGCCAAGACTGAATATGTTCACCGACTGCCGGTTCTTAAGCATATTGGGACCACGACTAAGCTGCCACACTGTCCAGTAGCTCCTTCACCGACTCGTCGAAGCTCTTCAGCCCTGGAGATCCCACTCCTCTCAATAGCTCCTCAGCTCTTGCCACATCCACCTTGCCCAAGTTTTTACCCCCCTCCTCAATCTTCTCCAAATTCTTCACGGCGTCCGCTCCAGCCAGCTTACCAAGTCTATCAACCACCATATTGAAGTTCATCTTCTCAGCATATGCAAGGATTCTCTCCCCACTTCCGTGAAAGTCAGCACAGTATTCAATGGACGCCATTCCCAAGACATGTAGAGAACTATGAAAATCTACACCTCAGCCTCGAAATGTCTACATACCTAACGGCAGGATTTGTCAAAGCGATAACGTGCAGTTTCGCAACATCAACCGTGTCAACAGCCCACTGATCTCCCATCGTCTGCAGCATGGCAATCGCTTGAGGTGCACCGTACAACATACCGAGCACCAACCCTGCAGTCGACTTGTTCTGCTTTGGATGCAAGACCTTACCCAGCAAAAAGTTTGGGTTAATGGAATTGAATTTGAACCCAGAACCATCCTTCACGAGCTCCCAAGCCTTCTGCTCGGCTTGGGTCTTGCTGGCAGAGTAGACAATGCCACCTCGATCGGGGGTGTAGGGTGGGGGAGCCCAGGCTTCTTCGACGGCCTTCTCATTCCACAGTTCTCTGGTGATGGTGTATTCCTCGTTTTGGCGGCTGTTCGTCACGGCGGCGGACGAAGAAGTTAAGACGAAGGATTTGATGGAGGGCTGTAGGGCGGCGGAGTGGAGAAGTGAGGCGATTCCATTGAGGACTGGAGTGATGACTTTGTTTGGGTCTGGCCCAAAGGTCACGTCTGAAGCGACATGGCAGATTCCAGAGCATCCTATGAGAACACGGAATGAATAAAATAGGATTTCGAATGAGGGACGAGAGATCAACACCTTTTATGAGTTCATCAAATGCTCCTTCTACTGCTAGGTCTTTCACAATGGCGACATCGAAATTCCCTTCCCCGTACTTTTTGTCAAAGTACTCTTTCGTCCACTCGGTCTTTTCAAAGTCGCGAACCGTGCCTCGCACTTTGTACCCGCCGAGCAAAAGTTGATCCGCCACATGCATTCCTAGGAAGCCATTTACGCCTGTGACCAGCACGGTAGACCCTTTGGGGATAGAAGTTGTTGCTGTCATTTTGATAATAGGAATGCCTCGAAGAAGAGGGTTTTTTTGGTGTTGATTTTGGATATTGATGTTCCCTTGTTGTGGATAACAGTGACTTCTTATATTTGCTAACGTCTACTTGGTTTCAAAGCAGAGGATGTTGACGGTGCTGCCCCGTCGGACTACCGGAGGAATATCTATACCGAGTCCGGAAACTAATTTCAGGGGGCATTTGATCACTACAGCTGGACTTATTGCGTCGGCAAGTTCTTTTGGACTTTGTGAGTTGCCACAATTAAGGCTCTATCGCAAGGGATCGTTTGATGTTGCCGTTTGATGCATGCATGGAGGACTGCTAAGCTCTAATTCTAGAACCATATAACATCACTTGAAAACTCCACCCCAGTTAAAGACGTTGCTTTTGAAAGAGCATCCAATTCTATCATAACGACCACCCGACTTTCTGGAGAGCAAGAAGAGCACTTCTGGAGGCTAAAGCAAGATAATAGGCGCTAAACGAGCCTTAAGGCCTTTGGTTCGAGTCATGTTGAGCAAGGATATGCGAGTTGCTAAGAAGGTGCGGGAAGACGAATTTCCAGGCCCCGATGACGAAACTATATTGAAACAAGATGTTCCAACAGTTGTGTTATTACAGCCACTTACCTGTGGACAGTATACTACAGGTAAATGCAAGGATGACAAATTCCCTTTTACAGTATCATGACCTCCGCCATCCTTTTCCAGCTCGTTTCTAGATTCTCTCAGATGTTAAAATCGCTTATGCAAATATTTTGAGGCAACTTGATGTCTTCTAAATGCTGTGTCTTTTCAGGCGCAGTTGATAAAGCTGAAGACGCGCGCTCAAGTAAGGAAAGGTCGTCAGCTCGCTTAAGTGACTAACCAACCACCCTAGGCCACCAATCAAAACATAAACAAACCACGTCGCGCCAGGAAAATCTTGAAGAAAAAAAAGAGAACACCAGGGGGGAAAAGCAAAAGAACAACCCGCACAGGGTGCGAGTAGAAAAAAACCCTCTCTGGGAGGATTTACTTTTCGTAAGCGGGATTGGCGATTTTTACCGTCGGGCGCCGGGAGGAGGAGGGGGAGGTTGTTAGTCGTCGCTGCGATTCGGGGAAGCAGTTGGCGCACCTTAAATCGACGTATGCGGGATTGGCGACGTCAGAAAACCCCAAATTTGGTTAGATAATCCCAATAGGAAAATAATATTGTCGAAGTGCTGGCAAGAGAGTAGGGGCATACTTCATGGCTTCGTGATAACTTGGTACCCCGCATATGATATTCAACAGTCAATCCGAATCTAAGGCATTCATATCCTTGGAACATGACAGCTTCTCATTATTAGTTCAAAAGATTGGCACATCCTTTCTTTACGCAGTCCTCACTAATGCTTGCTGGCTTTCTTCAGTTTATTGCGCACCACATATTTATTTCAATTACCTCAAATCACCTAATATCTCCTGCATAACATAACATACATCTTGTATAGAATAGTATAAAGACTGAACATTTTGTCTTTGTCAAAGACTTTCATTAAACAACGGCCATTCATCTATGCTGAGGATATGGCAGCTTAGGGTGCTGAACAAATGCAAATGCAACATCTTTCCCCCCCACTTTAGCGAGAACAAAAATAGATAACGTAGAGGCTGTTTCAACAAGACATAGAGACTTCTTGAAATTTTCATACTTATCAAATGTGCTTCCTCAAATAGCTGTTGCGTTGTTCCAGTGTAAGTAACAAAAGTAGCAATGGATGCGATACTGATTACCACTTTCATGAGAGGTCCGGTACACTCGTTGTTCTAGAGCTAGTTCCTCTGGATGAAAATAGCTGCCTGAACTAAGATTACTCCTCTCCTAGATGAAACTAGTTTGGCAAGCGACTCTGGCTTTACTATTAGAACCTTCAACCTGCTTCTTTCACACCCTTGTCTCGCTTAGCAGGACCCACAACAACAACGTCCTTTTTCCACGTTCCATTTTTGATTCTTTCGAGTTTGCATTCAACAACGCACAAATCGAACATGTTGCATTTCTGAACACCCAGGACCATACTGCTTTGCAATTGCAGGTGAAGATGGACGAAGCTCGTGGGTTACTACGCGATAGTTGAATCGTCTTGACATTCACCCAGAACAACGCTGACACTTCACAGCGAGACGTGGCCGAAGTGGCGGAAGGCCGCAAATTATTCTGAACTTCGGTCCGCCAGCTGGAAAACGCTCATCTAAGAAGGCCAAAAAGGCTACGATTGCTAAAGCGCCCTCGGTCCCGGCTATCGTATCAGGTGAGATTTTCACCTCTCTTTTTTCCATGGCTTCTTCTTGAGATTCACCTTCAATTCTCTCAACTATTTCACCACAACCCGAGCATTATCAAATCCTCAGTCTGCTCTTTCTGAGCACCTCGAAGACACACACCCACATCATGGCCAAAAACAATTCAGCTGCGGGAGTTGAGAGATCGATTTCCTCGACTCCTGCTACGATGTCATCTTCTTCTTTGATCGTACCTTCCACGCAATCAACACTTGTCCTCGACTCCACCGATATGGGAAACATGTCATTCGAAGAATATTTGGTCATGGCTAATGGCGGTGTGAATGCAGGTAATGGCGGCGCGCCAGGTTTTGAAACTCCCAATACCCTCATGACTGGCACTGAGGTATCTAGTCCTGCCAACGAAGTTGACTCCTTCGAAACTAGATCTTCTACACTACGAAAGAAACTCCTTGCTGCTCGCACAACTACCCCTACTTCCAACTTCAAGTCTGCTTCCGTCAGCCAAGGTTATGTCGCAGATCGAATTGTTACCCCTGCCACAGATATCAATTTCGAGAAGCTCGCAGTCGTCCCTGCTGTTGAGGATCTCATCTCTCGTTATCCCGAATTTATCAATGCTACTTCGAAAGCTGATGTTATCCATACAATTGTTCATTCCAACGTTGTCAACACCAAATTCGATTTGGACGATGCCAGTACCTATCCCATCGACTATGCTCAGTTCGAATCTCTCGCTGATGAGATTCTTGCTCGCTCCAACATTGCCATCAAAGGCCCTGCCGAGGAGAAGCAAGCAGTTCTTGATAATTTTGACTTTGGAGAGAAGGATAGCGATGTCGAAAATGATGATCCTGTCACGAATCAAGAGGAGAAAGTGCTTTTGCTCCGAACAGTACTTGCAGAGAAACTCAATGCTTGCTTCCCTGTCGACAGCAGCGCTGACTCCTTCACATCAGCCGAAGACCAAGAAGCCGCTTTCAGAGAGCAAGCCACTTCCTTGGAGTTCTCCATGTTCTTCGACAGGAGCCTAAGCACTGAAGATGGGGAGTTGCTCAAGGAGCTCAGTGAGTTGGACGGTGAAGTGAAGGCCCTTCGTCTGCTCAAAGAGGCCGCCGAAAACGCCAAAGCTGATGAGAATGCACTCACCGAGAAGGAGGAGACCCTCGAAGAGATCCACCGCCGCAACATGAACTTCCTCGCACAAGAAACCCCAATGCCAACCATGTTATTCGACGAGAACTACGTTGAGCAAGACAGCAATGATGAGGACATGGCGAAGATCGGACACATGCTGAACCCTAGTGGACCACTCTACCAGGAGTACCATCGTAAGAAGGAGCTGAAGCACAAAGATTTCTTGAAGGAGGAAATGGCTAGGAGGAAGGCTCAATGGATGGTTGACCGGGCAGCGATGGTGCAACGAGATGCTGCCATGTCTGCTGCTGAAGCTGCTGGTCAAATCGTCCATAAGGCCCCAGAGGATGATTTCTTCTTCACTTTCGGGAAGTGATCTCTTCAATGTCTTTCAAAACCTCGTAGGGGGAGCATGAAGTGATGATGGACGTGGGTCTGGGATTAAGAATGGCGTTACCAAAGATACCCTGGTTCGTTTTGTTTCTGCGGAATCAGCAATGCGAATGTATTGACGGCTTCAAGACATCGCCGTCTGCATACTCTCATCGCCTCCTGTGACTATTTTTGATTCTCGAGAACATGTGAAAATTTGATGTCTCCTAGTATTTGGAATTGTCCATTGCGTGTTACAGATTCTGCAGACCTCCGTGGTACTTTGCACAAAGATCCCGTATTACCGTATGCTCATCTCGTTGTGATATTGGTGGCCGTGGAGATATTGGAAACTCACATGATATCACCTCTCACATGACACAAGATATCCCAGCTTCCCGGTTATCGAACATGTTGTGGAACATTGGGGATATATCATGTACATGGGTGGCAATGTGGTGATAATTCTAGACTATCAAAACTGGTACAATGAACTCTACCCTTCTTAATTCCAGGGAACGTCGAACCATGTCATTAACGGCAAGGCTCTTGCAGATCTAGATTATTACGAAGCATGCATTGGAATCAGATTTTACAGGATTGTCCAGCCAAGCTCATACCCTCCATTCCTTCAACTGGAATTTAATCCATCAATAAGAATGTAAATGCAAAGAACTCTGTTCAAGAAGCGTGAGAAAATAATTATTGATTAAATAAGTGATCTCGAGTACACCCCCTCAGATGCACTGAGCCAACTCTTGAGAATGTCTAAGCTTTTTTCCAATGTTCAACCCAAACTGTAGCTTCCCATCCCACTAAGACTCCAAGCCTACAATCTCCAAGTCATTCCTACAACCCCATAAAATCATACCCCAATAGTATCCCCGAACCTCTTCATCTCAGTTCTCTCAATGCAGACACCCCTTGCTGACTCTCCTCGCATGATATACTACTCTTTCCCCAAGCCCACAGCTGAATGAACCTCCCCGCGCCCTGGGGGTCACACGCCTGGTGCCATGGTCGAATCGACCCTCTTCAAAGACTGCAGTCGAAGCCAGGGCTTTTTCTCGCATGAGAGAGATACTGCAGAGCTTGGTCAGGGGCTGATTAATGGACCAATATATGGGGGATGAACTTACTCATCCTCACTATAGCCAGGGAAATGGACTGCTGGGCCCTCCTTGAAGTCAAACGGAGCGCTCTAGATGTTTAGTTAGTATGGTATGAGAGGAAATTGGGTCCTGGTACATACTATTTCGATGATTTTAGGCTGTGGAGATGACTTCAGACAGAAGACCTGGAGACATCTGGTCCCAATGTCCGAGAAGAAGTTGTGAAGTTGTGGTAACGGCGTCATGTCTGTGAGAAGATGGCGTAGGTATGATAGTGATAGGTAATAGGTGATATTGGGATATGCGCTTGATGGAGCTGTTATGAAATGAACTTGAAATTCAATTAAAGAAAGACGCTGGCTGATAAAACGAGGGACTGAAAGACAAGATAGAACCAGAGGGAAAGACAGAATAACAAAGACCGCCAGAAATGATCGTGGTTGCAGCTTTTCAAACCGCGCTGTGGGATGCTTTCTTTCAAATGTGCGGATGCCAAAGGCTATATACTCAGGTTTCAATGTACAGGATTACCTGAGTAAGATGGACGCGCTGCTAGGGGCAACGCGATATCAAATCATTAAATTAGCAAGAGTCAGTGACACAATACGTAGACAGCCGGTGGCGCCAGCCTTGCCATTCTAAGAATCGCGGAGCAACGGGTACTTCGAGCCATGATACAAGAGACTACTCCTTGCGCCGGGAGTGGGTTGCCATGGCTGATAAAGTCCACTTAGACCTGGAATGCAGAAGACGTCGGTGCCTGAATCCTTTCTGCAGAGTAGTACTGCGGCTGGAGGAAACACATCAGCACGCCGAAGATGTAGAGTCTCAGGTTAAGCAAATGGTGAGAACGCGATTAGCGGACTTGAATATCCCGCGGGGAGGCTTCCGGGAAGGGATGGAGAAATGTAATGATTTCCAAGGATCCTGCATGGGGAAAGCTTATCTTGTACAACAATTTCCAGAGTGCTCATCTCTCGCGGTAAGGCATGTTCTCGTGTAAGCCACCCGGATCCAAGGGGTGGTTTTCGGTTATAGCCAATCGCGTCAACAAGGGATGGCTAAGCGACGAACAAAGAGCATTCTTTGTATCCCTATGTGCAACCACGGTATCTGTAGAATCTGTGATCGTCGATCATCGTTATTTCATGCTTCATTGACGATACGGTTGTGAGCCAGTTAGCATGTTGAGATCCCACGGTGTGGACAGTCAAAATGAAAACGAACTCCACGTTCTATTGGCCGTATCTGGGTTACGAACGCCGAATGATGAAATCTGCTTCCGAAACCTAGTGTTACTGAAAACCTAAGGTTGCCCGACCCAGGTCGGCGAAGATCTTCTTCTACTTAGGGTAGTCCTTGACATGGAAACTCTTCAGTTTCACGAACTGGTCGAATCCAAACTTGCTCAAAGTTTGGCCCTTTCCAGAGTTCTTCCAGCCCGTCCACGCCAGATCCTGCAAATTGTCAGCCCTGTGGATCGTAGCAAGGGAAAATGTAGATCTTACCGGACTTGGAAAGTCGCATCTATTTACGAAAACAGTCCCTGCGTCAACATCCTCTGCCAACTCTGCTCCTTTGGCGGTATCCTTCGTCCAGATGGAGGCAGTTAAACCAAATTCGCTGTCGTTCATCAACTTGATAGCCTCCGAGTCGTTCTTGACCTTCATGACGGGAATAACAGGACCGAAAGTCTCCTCCGTCATAACAATCATCTCATGCGTGACGTTTGTCAGAAGCGTCGGCTTGACGAAGTTGCCTTCAGGTGGAGGTGACTTGAACGATTCGTTGTCTGGAGTAGCATCTTTCGCACCCTTGTCCAGTGCATCCTTGATATGGGCTTCGATTGCTTCTTTCGACCGTTTTGAGATCACAGGGCCAATATGTGTCCCCTTGTCAAAGGGATCGCCGAGCTTGTATCCCGCAAGAACCTTCTGGACAGCTTCTACGAATTCATCATGGATCTTCTCGTCAATATAAATTCGCTCCAAGCTACAGCAGCTTTGACCAGAGTTGAAAATGGCACCATCCACAATTTCTTCAGCTGCCCAAGCAATATCAACATCCGATCGAATGTATGCTGGATCCTTGCCACCAAGTTCCAAGCCAACGCCCACTATACGATCCGCTGCAGCCTTCTGAACTGCGAGTCCTCCAGGAACAGATCCGGTGAAGCAAACCAGAGCAATTTGTGGATCTCTGACGATGGCCTCAATCGTTGTGGGCGAGCCACAATGGAAATATTGAATCACTTTCGAAGGAAGTCCAGCTTCTGTGAATATGGAGGATATATGCTCGACAATGGTCGGGGTTTGCGGTGAAGGCTTGAGTATGACTGAATTTCCAGAGAGAAGGGCTGGTATGAGGGAGTTCATAAGGATCAAATATGGGTACTGTAGACAGTTAGCTAGTATTTCAGCAATTCGAATGTCTTTAACGTACGTTCCATGCGAACAAAATAAGGACTGGTCCCACTGGAACCTTTCGGATGAATCTCTTGAACCCCCTTTCTGCCTCGCCATCTGTATCCTTCAAAGTATCTCCACTGATCTTCAGAAGGTATTCTCCTCTCTTGACTGCGGTCGTCACTTCTTTGGCCGTATACGTAATGGGTCGTCCCATTTGCTCCGTCAACTCCTTTGCCAACTCATCCTGCTTAGCCTCTAAAAGCTTGAGAGCCTTCTTAATAATGGCTTGTCTATCTGCGAGAGAGGTCTTGCGGAAGCTCAGGAACGCCTCAGTTGCCACCTTGGGAAGCAGCTGGAGGTCTGCAGCCGAGATGCCAGTTCTGGTCAGAACTGGCTTGTTGGTGGTTGGGGAGATGGTGGTGATAGTTTCGACAGACATTTTGGAGTTTTGGATTATTGTTGAAGAGAGAACCAGAGAAAAAGGCCGTTCAGAGTGGGATAAATATCTTGTCGCGCCCTCTGCCCACACGAATCAGTGTACCCCACCAAGGCTATCTATCGTACTGCCCGATTTACTGCCGGTTACAGGGGTCCCGCCGCCTACCAAACCTTATTTTTCTGACTTCCAAAAACTTTCCCAGCCCTGCGTATTCAGCCTTTTGATCAATACAACCACTCACAACATGACGACCCGGAAGCACAACGAATTCCTCGACGCGGAGGAGAGTGAGGATGACCAAAGTCAAGGTTACAACTCGGAGGTCGAGGATCTGAAGAAGGGTGGCAGAAGTCCCAAGCGGAGGAAAGTGGACAGTGATCTCAGCGACGACGATCAAGCAGAGCTGGATGACAATTCCGAGGAAGAGAAAGAGGCAGATGAATTCAAGGAGGAACCAAAAGATACGAAGACATTAAAACGAAAATTGCGCGATACGGAGGACATAACAGAACTCCCCGGCGTTTCCAAGCCTCTCTCGAAAAAGAACCTCATTGCGACAGCTGCAGCCATAAAGAAATCCGGCGTCGTCTACTTATCCCGAATACCACCCTTCATGAAACCACAAAAGCTTCGATCACTTCTCGAGCCATACGGTCCTATCAATCGCATTTTTATGACACCAGAGGACCCTGCATCGCATACACGGAGAGTTCGCAACGGAGGGAACAAGAAGAGATCGTTCGTTGATGGCTGGGTTGAATTTGTCAACAAGGTACATGCGAAGCATGTTTGTGAGCTGTTGAACGCAAAGACAATTGGTGGAAAGAAGGGGACATACTACCATGACGATGTGTGGAATCTACTCTACTTGAAGGGGTTCAAGTGGAACAATCTGACGGAGCAAATTGCTTCAGAAAATGCGGAGCGGGCCAGCAGAATGAGGGCAGAGATCAGCAAGACTACGAAGGAGAACAAGGAGTTCGTGCAGAATGTGGAGCGGGCTAAGATGTTGGAGGGTATGGAGGCGAAGAAGGCTGCGAAGAGGAGAAAGGATGCTGAAGAGACAAGCCAGAGCCTCGTACCTGCGAAGGAGGGGAAGATGGGCGGAGAACGTGCACGGCAATTCAAGCAGACACAGGTTGCAACAAAGAGGCGACCAGAAGACCAGCCAGAGCAGGTTAAGAGGGTGTTGAGTAAGATATTCTAGATTGGAAATCATTGAATACAAGGTACCGCTGCGCCAGATCAGTGCTGTGCCAATCTTTCCACCGGGCCATTTGGCCAATGATTGCCATGCTTCGCGAAACGAAGGCATCTCGCTACGGCTTTCGTCGACCCATTTCTAGCCTTATCGATGAGTTTAGAAAGATCTGTGTTTGCTTCTCGAATCTCCTTCCGTCCATCAATTCGCTACGAACCCAACTATGCCTTTCACAGACTTCTCGCGTTGAATATTTCTTCACTTCACACTCCAATAACCTCGATTCCTAGGAGAAATGTAGCTTGACAGCCAGCAGACTTGCCCCCGTGAAATTGTCAAGATATCCCTCGATTTTCGGGTAATCACTCTTGCTATCCTGCTTGTTGGTTTGCAACAGAAAGTATGAGTTCGCCGTAAGATCCGCATTTCTCTTCTGGAATGCCAAGATGGTCTTTTCTTTTCTCACTCCCACGCGTAGTTCCGTCGAGCAAGTAGTTTGACTTTGCGGAGATCCCTTCCTTCAGCTTATAGATTCGTGTAATGTTGTTTGGCTTTGGCTTCGGTGTCGTCTTTGGCCCCCAAGGATTTTCATTTCCCCCAAATTCCCGCCTTCATATTGCAATTCGTGCAGCTGATTGGTGTTGTCTCTTCATTGCTTCGATGGTGCTTGTGGGATACTATTCAAACTGGGGGTTTTGGTCTTTCTCATACCCGTCCTCGTTTACCATGCCACTCCACACTTCATCTTCTTCTAATGACGAAGAAGCTCTGTCCAAATCCTCGACGTGGCTCAGATCAAAGCCAAAACTATGAGGCCAGCAAGACTGCTACCCAACAAAGTTTGCTTAGGAGCCGACAACGCATTCTGAGTCCTACTTCCAATACAATTTACTTTCTAGGTGTAAGTCTAGGGGCTCTCACATTTCTCTTTCTGATAACTATCTTCTTCTATCGCACCCTAATGTGGTAGACAAGCGCCGACTTCTGATTCTACCTCCTCAGTCGAAAGTGCTAATACAACTAGTATTGGATCCTGGCTCAGCCTCGAGAACACTCCCCTTGGTTTGGCGTTCCTGTCAAAAGATCCCTTTCTATCATCACCTTCTGTTCTTCTAACACAGACTTACTTCCCCATCAAAGCCGAGTTCGAAGATATCCAACTGAATGAAAAAATATCTTTGTGGATAACCTCTCTGAGCCCTCCTTACAAGATGTTCTGGCCGCTCTGTCAAAAGAGAGAGATTCACTGAACCACGAAAATTTAACAACTATTGCTCTCTATGAGTGGTGAGTGGCCCGTTCTTGAAACCTAAGGTACCTACGGGAAAGAGTCGCAGTGATATACAAAAGCAATCGGCCTCATACTGAGATGGAGTTGTGGCTCTCGGATCTACGTAAAGGGGTGTTTTGGTCTCATGTCTAGTGGTTCAGATTATATTGGTACGGAGACGTTTTAGTAATGGAGAGAGGCTGTGGAAGTATGTCATATGTTAGGTACTGTACTATTTGCTCCGCTAGATAGAGCGACATCAGCCCTGTGCCACGACGAAGAAGAAGTCGGCATGAGAGCTGACAGGGAGATATGCCTAAACCAACCTTCTCTATGTTTACTCGCACTAGAAGAACTTTTCGATGGAGAGGATGGGTCTTTGTTTGTGGAATCACGTAGGTTGATATCTGGAAGCGAGTGGGATCATGGGATGCCTGTTGCTAGTGGGCAGACCTTGACAGATACAGCTAACCAGACGATGCGAGCTGTTCGAGTTATGGTTCTGCTGAGGAATTCGTGTGGTATGAGGCTGGGATAATAGCAAGATCCAGAAGTAGGTGGTGGATTCTCAGGGTCAAGACGGCGGCACTGCCAGTGTTGATATGAGAGGTGTGTTTTGCTTTGGGCTGTGTAAATAATGATTGACATCAGAGAGATACCGCGCTGAACATATGCATAATCAGATACAGTATGTGCTTGATTGTGTGAAGGTCAAATGGGTATCAACGCTTGCTTTGCTCTGTGTACAGGGAAGTGCTCAGTAAATATCCCACAGACTGACCTTCCCATCTTTACTACCAGCAGCAAGCCAGTGTGCCGTCCTTGCCTTCAATAACCTTGCTTCCTTGACAGTCCCGACTAGCTCGTTGCCCTCTCCATTTTCCGTGTCATCAACATTGGTGAAAGAGATTGAAAAAACACTGTTTTTATGCCACTTCAACACCGCTAGCTCTTTCATACCCTTCGCACCGTACACTCTCACTCGGGAGTCCCAGCCCGCAGTGGCAAAGACTTTGCCGTCGTTCCGAATCTGTAGGCTTTGTTGGCCTGCGTGTTTTGACTGGAGGGTCTTCAGAGGCATGCTCTCGATGGCCATGATGACATTTTCGGCTGCGATGGGAATGGGGTGTTTGGCGATGATGGCATCAGCCGAGGAAGTGAAGTAGAAATCTCTTGCGGGGGAGACATCGAGGGAGAGAATGGGTTGAGTGTGTGCTTGGGCTGTGTAGAGGGGCGACCAAGTTGAGTTCGCGAGTTGGGAGATACTCGTATGGCCGCTTTCGTATGCAGCGATCACAGTGAGATGGGCAGTCTGAGGATGGTAGAAGAGAGATACGGCCATTACCATCCCACCTTTGAATGAAGGGGGACTGGAAACAGTGTGAATGCGCTTTGACGATGGCAAGTGGAAGATGTCAACCTGATAGGATGAGCGTTATATGGGAAGAAGGAGGGAAGGAATCCAGGCAAACGTACGCTTTCGGAGCTGAGGGTGTTGGGCACCGCTATTAATAGCTCTTCATCAGAGCTTTGTAATGGGCACTGCGCGAATGAGCAGAAGTTCATCGTGTTGACATGGAGCACATGGAGCAGCCATGGTTCTCTCCGCGGCTCTGGCGGCGCGTCAACCGGCAGAACGACGCTCATGGACGATTCGTCCTCTTCTGATAGCTTCCATGCGACGAGCTTGTTATCTTTGCCATGCCTGCGAGAATGTCAGAAGAGTGGAAGATGTAGGATGCTCGAAATAGGTAAGTCAGGGAGAAGGAATGCTTTGACAATCGGCCTGATGTCGGAGGCATGTAGGGTAAGGTATGGTAGGGTAAGATTTCAAATAAGTGGTGATTTGTTCCTATTCCAAGCACACACTCGGGATCTTATCTTCTCTGCTCAGAAATAGTACCCGCGCAACAACAGATAGATTAAAGAACAACAGTGATTCGTGAAAGCTCGAAACAGACTCACGTGATGATTTTCTCAGGCCCCCAAGCGCTGGCTCCCAGGATAGCACCCTCATGGGCTTTCCAGACTGCAACTGGTCTCTTCGTTGCGAGGCTCCATAGGACTATCCAACCGTCTGCATCGCCAGTTACAAGTCGGCTGTTCGAACGTATGAATGTGGTCGAGTGGATTTGAGAGCCATGACCACGCAGGATGTAAGCTGGCTGGGCCGGGGGTAAAGCCATGAATAACGTAGCGGCAACTGCCGTTGCTTTGTTAGGATCAGACTCCTCTAGCAGAGATTCTGTTGAAGAATTTGGTCTGATCTGGTCCGGGGTTTAGGTTGTGGTTGATAGCCGCTGTGTCAGGTTCTGTTGATGCTTGCCTGTGTTCGCAAGAATCTCGGACTCTCAATTTGATGCTCCTAAAAAAGGTTATAACAGAAACTTGAAAATCCTCTATGCGCTAAGCTTTCATAGTTTGTTTGTTATTTGGAGTACCGAGACTTTAAATACATAGCAAGTAGGCACGGGTTGAGATCCTTTTTGAAGATAAATAAGCAATTACTTTTCGGTACCTCAATCTAATTTTGATGGTCCTGCCTTTGCCTTGATTGCCCCCTTTCCAGATCCCCCAAACCCCCACCCACGTGATAGCAGTTATATTTGGGGCATTGGACGCGAAATCTGGGGTGAGCCCGATGCCTCAACTTTAACCCAACCCTCGCACTAATTCCCCGCTGCAAGTCAGACTGAACCCTGGTAGCCATTGTAGCCTTTGAGCTTTGACGGGGTTCGGACTGGCGATTGATGCAGAAGAGGTCCTGTCTGCAGGGGAGGATAGGTGCATGCTGCAACCAAAACCACGACCAGAGTTGAGTTTCGGCTCTTCTCATGAACTCCTCCTGACCTTTCCCAGGCAATTGTACGAACCTCACGGAAGCCTTGACTGCTCTTGGACATCGCAACCTCCGCCTCGCCATCCCCCCACCTCTGAAAAGTCTGAGTCTGAAGGCTTCCTGCAGCAAGGACAATCAGACAGCTGCTGCTATCCGCCAGAATTCGCTCAACGTTTTTTTCCTGGTCGTGGCCCGTCTCGGCGCTCGTTGCAGAAGTCTCTGATCGGCGAGTCGACTTGCTTTAGAAGCGATCCAGGCGAGGTGGAGGTGGAGGTGTGAGGTTCAGGTTGTTGTTTTTCGGGAAACATGACATCCGAAGTCCCAGATCGCTTTTTCCTCACACAGGCACAGCGAACAGAGCTTGTTTGACCAACCGTGGCTGTGCTGGAAGGGAGCTACCCGCGCATCAAGAATAGATCGCCATCAGGGGCAAGCTTTTGGCACCCTGGCCGCGCTCCAATGAGCTGTCTCTGTCAACCCCAAGGCTTGGGAGGCTGCGAGCTTTGCGGCAGCTCTGTGACAGCAGGCTGACAGCCACGCACTCTCTTTCAAGGGAAGATAGGCTTGGTCCGATGTCATGTCATATGGGTGCAAGGAAAGAAAAGGAGAGTAAAGGAAATAATGTGCCGATCTTCAACAAATCCAATATATCCCGCGGCGGGCAGCTCTCGCTATTGCCATTTAGACATATCGAGGACGGAAAGCGGACAATAGATTGGTCTGAACGGCAAGAGGGGGAGGAAAGAGGCTTGATTTAGATGCGCCTCTGACGATGCAGCCAGGATAAATACCGGGCTCCCAACTCCAACACCCGGGATTGGATGGTTGGACCTTGCTTGGAAGCAATAACTTCTGGAAGCCGAGGTGGGATGGGCCCCGAGGGCGGGCAGCTCAACCTTGACGAGGTTGTAAATGAATTTACGGTACGGAGATAGAGTAAAGTTGTAAGTTGTAGTACTTTAAAAAAATAGAACAAGGGTAAATGTAAAGTTTACCAAGCTGGATCTGTATCTCTGTCTACCCTATCGTCTCCTTCTCCCCAATCGATCTATGACAACACGCAGATAGTCTCGAGCAATCGGCCACAACCAGAACCTAAAAAAGTTGGATCTCCTCGATTCTGTTACTTATTTATGTATGGCTTGTGACCCTTTCCCTCATGGTGGCCACCTCTTGTGTAGCTTCAACCCCCTTTCTCCTCTCGCTCTCCCCTCTCTGTGTTCACTCCCACCTACCTAGCTTCGTACTTGCACATACACCTGGCCGACGGTCTCACAGAGACAAATCGCCTTCCGAAAGGAATCTCCTGTGCATCTGTATCTCGTTGCACAACCTTTCTCCCCTCCTCGCTGCTCTCCCTCTCCTCTCCACCACTGCAACCGCCTCGATTTTAGCGTAACGAAGCCCGCGTGCAGTTACTCCTGTTCCCCGAGTCTGAAGCCGAGAGAAGGAGAGAGAGAGTGTGTGAGCCAGCCCAGGACAGGCGTCTTCATCTGAATCTCAATAAGAAATAATAATAACCAGTCGCGCGCCCACCCTGCTTGGATCATCGTCACTGCCAACTCCAACCAGCCAGCCAGCCATACCAGACTTTTGTTGACTTCCAATCTACTTCCACATATACTTTCTCGACTCTCCCTCTACGACAACTACACTGCACTGCACTACACAATTCAATCCAATCCCTCTACCATTTTCCATTCCAAATACCCACTCATCTCCTTGGACTAATTGCCAACTACCCACCTAAAAGCTGCATATACTCGGCAATCCCTCGTTCTTGGCCAAGGAAGGTTTCAGTCTCTTGGAGTCTCGCCCTCCTGGTAGCTTCGGATATTCCAGTCTCCGCAAGAACCTCTCCCACATCTTCCATTCAGCTCACCCTGCATCCCCGTCCGCTGCCGTCGTCCCAGTCCCAGTCCCCACCAGACGTCGACCATCGTCAGCAAGTATCTGCCAGCCATTGCACCTTGCAATCCCTGGCATTCGACCAAGAGCCTGGAGGTCTTCCGGATTCACTTGTGAATGCCAATGTCAGCAGGAGGCCATAGCCCACCAGCAATTCACTGCGATCCATCGCAGAGCCTTTCATCGTGGCGGGCTACGAGAGCCAAGGCTATCTTGTGTCGGCTTTCGATTTCGACTATCCTTTCCAACCTTCACCTTTGTACTCGGCTTCAACTGCCTCTGACCTGACATTAATTGGCGATCAACAATTCACGCCGCCAACCTACCACATTGGGGACTTTAGCCCTCCTCCTCCCAAGCGGCAGCGCATTACTACACCTCAACAAAACAACCACAATTCGAAAGGCAATACTCAGATGACAGCATTAGCTACGACGGAGCTGGCGGAGGAGAGGGGGCCCATCACAGCAGCCGCGAACAAGCCAAAGAGAGTCAGGACGGGTTGTCTCACATGTCGGGAACGCCATCTGAAATGTGATGAAGGTGAGCGGAACGGTTCAGGGCTGCCTGCAGATGTCCACCGAACTGACTGGTGAAAGGATACACAAGCAACAACCAGCAATGCCAAAATTGTCGGAAATCGAGTCGAGTTTGTAAGAGAGGGGTACGGTTAAACTTCATAGATACTACTGTCAAGAGCCCGCCAATCATCCCACCAACCGCCGACTGGAAAGGTCATACTTCTATCCCAATTTTTTTTTTCGAATGCTAACATACTGTAGTCAAATTTCTAGACGAGTCTCGAGAAATTGCATCCGAATACAAAGGTGGCCTTGGTCGATATGCCCATCTCGATCAGACGATTACCCCCCCTCGCGAAGCACCCCTCCAATACCCCGTCCGAACAATGGCAGAGGACAATTCGTTGCCTCCAATACAATCATCTGGGCCATATTCAGACAATGGATTAAGCGCCAAGAACGAATACTCCCATTCGAGAAGAGCAAGTCGGCATCATTCCCATACTGGTAGCGAATCCTTCCTCACTGCACCACCGTCAACCTCCTACAGCAATCCCGAACCACCAAGTCCCACAAGCGAAACTCGTCGATACCTCAATTCACCAGAAGAAGTTCTTTTCATGCAAGTCTTCGTCGAGGAAGTCGGTCTTTGGATGGACAGTATGGATTCACAAAAGCACTTCTCAAGAATACTTCCATTCCATGCTCTGTCGGAGCCCATGCTGCTTAATGCTTTCCTTGCATGCGGTGCTCGTCATTTGACCTTGGTTAACCCGATGTATCACGAAGATAAAGCACTGTTCTACTACGATACAGCGACTACCCAATTATTGCGCTCATTACAAAACCCTGACAGAGATACCGTCTGTTGTGCTACCACTGCGGTGATTCTGAACGTTTACGAAATTATGTCCGAACGAGCAATGCAGCGAATGAACCATATTGCTGGTGCCCGAGCTTTAATTAAGGAGTGTGGTTGGAACGCAAGAAGCACAGGGGTTGGCGCAGCATGTTTCTGGTTGAATGTTGGTATGGAGCTTTTGAGTTGTCTTCATTTCAACTGGCAAGTTGCGTGGGAGCCAGATCAATGGGGTGTGGATATGAATCTTCAGGCAGAGACCGAATCCGGGAAGGAGGAAGTTTGGGTCCACCGAATGCTCTACATTGTTGGGAAGATTGCGAATTTCCGTGCTTCGATTCCCCGATTCCAAGAGGCATCACCACATGACGAGCAAATTCGTCTTCAGGCCAGATTTTCGGAGTGGAAGAGACTTAAGGACTTGTGTGACAGCTGGGACTTGAACATCCCGAGGACAATGCAGCCGATGGGTTACCTACACCCTGACCAAACCAGTTCGAAATCTGCGTTCCCGGAAGTCTGGTGAGCAAACAATTCTAATTCATTGCGAAACATGCTAATCAAATAAGGCTCATCAAGCGTGCCACAATCGTGGGTCGTTTGTTCTACCACACTGCTATGTGTCTACTAGCACAAATCAACCCATTGATGTCCAAAGACGCACACGAGATGAACAAGATGCAAATGCATCATGCTCATCTGATTTGTGGTATTGTTGCACATGTCAAGGATAGGGGTGTGGCCAGTGTTGCTTTACGATCACTCGCCATTGCCGCCGAGTGCCTCATTGCTCGTCGTGAACAAGACGAAGTCTTGGAAATCTTTGAGAAGATTCGAAAGGAGACTGGATGGAAAGTTGGGTTTATTGGCAAGGAATTGAAGGCGAAATGGGGATGGCCAAGTGAGGAAGCACAACTACCACCGCATGTTCCACAGACATCACTAGGCCAGTTTTACCCTACGACACAAGCACCAACCACGAGTCTTCCACCAGCGCCGCCTCCAGCTAGACCAACGATTCCCAGTGGTATTCTCAATCCTCTGTTGGCTAAGGCTGATTTCTCACTGCCGAATCACCCTTATCAACAGTACTACCAACCTCCAAACACACAGGCTCCGAATCACTTCCCTCCTCCGCCGCCAACGTCACACCACCAATTTCCACCACCTTACGCCTGAGGGGTTGAGGACGACAACTAGCCTTTGTATTTTACAACACACTTCTCACTGGAGAATTACCTAGGATCCATTGTGCATTGAATGCATTATTTCAATAGGGGGCTCTGGGATCTCGACAGGTGACTGCTTGTATGCATTGGTGGGACTGTTACGATGCATTTTGGGAGTTGCTTTTTGCACGGCTTGGGATAAAACAGGACATTATGAGAAATGACCAAAATCATTGAGGAGTTTTTTTTTTACGGGGAGCGAATCTTTGCATACAGGACCAAAGGGGGGAAACTTTTATATCAGAGCACTGGAGTTATGGGGCTGGTTTTCATGACTTCTTGGCTTGGGAATTTTCTTTCTTGTTGCTTGCATATCGGGCTGGCTGGCGTGGCGTGGCGTGGTGCGTTGTACTTGTACCCATCTGTATTGAATAGTTAAGTATTAGGTAGAAGGTAGGACACTCTACCAAAAACTGGCATCTTGCAAGCTATCTAGAATAGTTCGCTGCAAGCTGAGCTGGGAAATGATAATGTATATCCATCATATATCACATCACGTTTCGAAAGCACAATCACATTTGTTCACAATTGCACATGCACATGCATATCGAACCAACACGAGCACGTAGAAAGTCAAAGTACCTCGGGTTCTAGAACGGGCAGCCGCGTATTCCTGCTATTGTACTGCGAGAATGTGGTTACGCAATGCTCACCCTGCTTGCTCCTTTCCTCCCTCGTGCCATTCACAATCTCGCGAGATGTGCCGTGGCGCTTCGTCTACCATGGGCTTCCGATGAGATGAAGTGAGATGAGGTGAGGTGGCTGGCAACCCCCCGTTTCCTTCCCCGGTTGTTGGAATTGCGTTTTCTTTTTTGATCTGATCTTAGCCCTGGTCTTGATCCTGGTCGAGGAGAGAGGCTACCTAATGGCCTGATTTTTGGGTTCGTGGATGGCTTCGGGACTGGTGAACGGTTGGTTTGCTTTTTTGGCGAGGAGAGCGACGATTTCGCTGGTAGCTTCTTTTGCTTTTGTTGGACCTACAGAGTGCGCTGTGCGTAGATAAGATGAAGGATTCTGTGACATTTGGCTTGAGGGTTCATATTTCTTCTTGCCTGGTTCGTTGGGGAGGACATTCGCTCTCTCCATGCACCCCTTGGATGTTGCTGAGCTTGAGAGCTGGAAAATGCTTTAGGCGGTACATCCAGCTCTAACAGAGCTCTCTTTCTTTCCCCTGGAAGCCCGGCATATCCAAAGACCTTTCGGTGTCCAGATAGTCTTCGCAAATTACCGCCCTGAAACGGAGTGATGTATGCATTTCCTGGCCCAAAGCTCGATATGTTCTAAGAAATTTGGCATATCCATCTCAGAGATCCGGTAAGTAATGAGGTTTGAACTTTCTGGTGGCCCTGTCCGCCGCTCTGTACTCAAATTGGTCGCCATGCAATTCAAACACCACATCCTTCGGTGTCTCCTTCTCTCCCTCGACCATTGCTTCATCCTTGGCCCCTTCTACAGCTTCAGCCTCTTCCTTTTTCGGCCTCGGCACAGTGAATCTGAAGACTGTATGCTCCTTAGGCAAAGTTTTCACCCCATCTCCCTTCGTCACAACCTCAAACACATATCTAGAATCCCTAACCACAATCCCCTTCACTCCCACCCGAGAAACACATCTGCTCCGGACAACTTCCAATTCCGCTCCATGGAAATCCGCACTGCACAATCTAGTCGCCATACTAGTCGTAACCTGTCTCATCACCCCATCCTCCCAAAGCAATTCCTGTACATAGCCCACCCACATCCTGTTCAGCGGTTCGTAAATCGAATATTTCTGCTGGGACTTCGGGATATCGTAGAGACATAGAGCCCGCTTTTGGCGTGCGGATAATGGTACTGGTTTTTGTTTCTTCTTGCGCGATTCTTTAGCTTTGCGGACGAGGCGGCGCTGTTGCTGTGCAGTGGAGGGTTCGGTGGGCTTGAGATGGAGCGGACGAGTTTTTACCCTCTCGTTGAATATTCTACCAGCCGTGTCGGGGGAAAAGGCGCGTGAGAGCAGAGACCGTCCTACGTCTTGGGTTGACATTTTCAAGGAATGGAGCCTCGAATGCTTCTGGGTTGCGAGCTTCTCCGCTTGAGGTCGAAGATGCTGTTGGTTTGCTGATGAGTGGTTTGGAGGGGAGCTTTCACATGCTGTAAATAAGAATAAGCTTCTAGCGCCTCCGGAGCCAGCCGATTCTAGCCTAGGCCTCCCCAGGTTTCTTGACCTCCAGGTTCACTCCACCCACCGAGGCAACTTCATGCACTAATCACAGCGCAGCGACAACATTGGATACTTGCACTACATCCACCTGCCATGATCTTGTTGCGAAAATCAACAAGCTGAATCCCCACGAATTTCAGAAAACTTGAGATAGGAAAGCAGGCACAATGGCAGATTCACGGAGCGGCTCTGGCCCGCGAACCTCGGCCCCGGATTTGGAGATCTTGGGAGATCAGGTTACGCTGCATCCAAGTGGGTATATTGAGCCTCCAGAGAAGCGAAAAGATGCGGACAGAGAGCGGAATCTGGTGGAGAATATGGCTAGGTTCAGGTCTAGTCCTCTGGAGTTTGTGCCACTCGTTCTGCCGTTGAGGAATTATGGACTGATTGTTATTTCAGATTCCTGAGAGAGGTCTCCCTTCATGTCTCCGGCTCAGGTTGGCGAGCATACGATAACTACATCGGCCAACCTATATTCTACAATGGATTCTCCGAATCGATGACTCAAGCTGTACTAGCTACGCCCATTTTGCAGCAGCGGATTGCTGAGTTAGCAGAGAAGCGGGTTGCGGTTGAGGAGAAGGAAGGGTTGTTGAATAAGCATGATCCGTTGTATGCAGGGAAGAGGACGCAGAGAAAGTTGGTTATTGAGCAGAGTTTACAAGAATTGAGTGAGAAGTGGACGGGGGAGATGATATGCAAAATGGAGAGCAAGCCGTTCATCCGAGGAGCGTATTACATGTGCACACAGCTTTTGACGAGGGCATATCACCAAGGTTCGTTTCAGTTTCCCAATTTGTTGACATTTAGCTAATTGTGTAGGCATTCATGTCTCAAGTGAAGAAGTAATTCGACTGCGGACGGTAGCGGAGAAGGCGGAAAAAAACAAGCAGAGCATTATCTTCTTGCCTTGTCATCGGTCACATGTGGACTACGTTTCTCTCCAGTTGATCTGCTACCGTTTGGGACTAGGGTTGCCAACTGTTGTATCTGGCGATAACCTGAACTTTCCTGTTGTAGGAAGCTTCTTGCAGCATGCTGGTATGTGCATCCGGACCAAGACGAAAGCGGCTGCTAACGATGTACAGGAGCTATGTGGATTCGGCGTAGTTTTGGAGACGACATTCTCTACACTACCCTGGTACAGTCGTACATCGACACCCTTCTTCAAGGTGGCTTCAATTTCGAGTGCTTTATTGAAGGAGGTCGATCGAGAGTTGGCAAGCTTTTGCCACCAAAGTTCGGCATCTTGAGTTTTATCTTGGACAGTATTCTGTCTGGCCGAGTTGAGGACGCCATTATCTGTCCTGTCAGTACACAGTACGATAAGGTCATCGAGACTGAGTCATATACATCAGAATTACTTGGTGTTCCCAAGAAGAAAGAGAATTTGACAGACTTCTTATCGGCCTCTTCGGTGCTGTCGCTGAAGCTTGGACGGGTAGACGTCAGATTTCATGAACCCTGGAGCCTGCGGCAATTCATCTCGGATCAACAGGGCCGAACCACAGGCATTCCGAAGGGAATCGATATGCGGAGCACCATCGACCCAGCTACGAAGCAGAAAATGCTCCGTACTATGGGCTACAAGGTCCTTTCCGATATCAATGCTGTATCAGTTGTTATGCCAACAGCTCTGATCGGTACAGTTCTCCTGACTTTGAGAGGGAGGGGTGTAGGCCAAGCCGAGCTGATCCGTAGAGTCGAATGGCTCAGTGATCGAGTTCGGTCAAAAGGCGGACGAGTTGCTCATTTTGGCAACACTCCAACTTCAACCGTCATTGCCCGAGGTCTCGATGTTCTCGGCAAAGATCTTGTTGGTGTTGTCGAAGGTCTGCCAGAGCCAACGTACTATGCAGTTGATCGCTTTCAACTGTCGTTCTACCGCAACATGACAATTCACCTCTTCATCACGGAGGCACTAGTCAGTGCTGCCATGTATATCCGCGTGAAGCGTGGTGGCGGGCCTGATAATCAGAAGATTACCTACACGGAGCTTCGGGATCAAGTTCTGTTCTTGTCGCAGCTTTTCAGAGGGGAGTTTATCTACCCCACGGATGGACTTATTGTCAACTTGGACAACACTTTGAAAGGTCTTGAGAGCGACAAGGTTGTTGCTCTGGAACGAGATGCTGGGGGGAATATCACATCGGTTGGCCTGGCTGAGGAGGAACGGGCCGCTGGTCGTGAGAACTACGATTTCTACTGTTTCCTGATCTGGCCATTCGTCGAAGCTTTCTGGCTCGGTGCTGTAGCTTTCATGGGATACACACCACCTCTGAATTACAAGGGAGATGGGTGGTTAGATGTCAAAGGGTGCCAAGAGAGCGCACAACTCGTAAGTTATTGACCGGAGGCGGGAATTCAGTCAAATAACCATTTCTAGCTTGGCAAAACCCTCTACCACCAAGGAGACTTGTCATATTTCGAAGCCGTCAACAAAGAGACTCTCAAAAACGCTTGGGTTCGCCTAGAAGAGGAAGGCATCGTGATTGTCGCTCAAAGCAGAGATCTAAAGATACAACCTCGTTCTAAGCTCTCCCCGGACTGGACACCAGACCGCAACCCCGAGACTGGCCATCTCATCGCTAAAGGTCGCTTGTGGGATTTCATAGAGAAAATTGCTCAATCTAGAAGAGAGGGAAAGAATAGACGGGACGGAGCAACAGTGTCGACTAGAGTTCTAAGACATACGGAGACTATTGCGCAGAGGCTCTTTGCGCAGGCTGCTGGAGAGGTGCTGAGTGAGGAGGATAAGAAGGAGTTGAGTAAGAAGCAGAAGAGGAGGCAAGCATTGCAAGCTAGGGCGCATTTGTGATTTGGATTTTGGAATTTTGTATCGATACCAGATATGTATATGAATCTATGAGACTTGAGGAGCAATCCTGTATTTAACTTATGTTGAGCATTACTTTAAGCAGCAAACCACTAAAGGGACATTGCATGGCTAACTCGGCCCATTAGCCAGTCTATGTCTATGCTATCTTTTTCATCTCTCTGACCACCTTACTCCCAACCTATCATCAACTGACCACAATGCCATATCTCTGATACGGGAACTCCTCCAAAGTATGAAGCCGCTCAGCCCATCCATCTCCCACTTCCCCAACCAGATGCATATCCACATCACCAGCCTCTCCCGTCCTCCCAGCCAAAACCTCCTTCTCCCTATCCCGAAACTCGCCAAACAACTCCGGATGCGGCACCCACACAACTCTCATTCCCGCTCTCCTCCCAGACTCAACACCCGGCACAGAGTCTTCAAAAACCAAACACTCTTCTGGTAGAATCTCCCTCTCACCCTCCCCAAGCGTCTCATTCACAACCTTCAAAGCTAGCAAATAGATATCCGGACTCGGCTTCCCCCTCCCCTTAGGAATCCTCTCATCGTCCCCCAATATCCTCCGTTCGCTCTCGAAAACCGTAAACAGACTATCCTGCAAGTGCGCCGTCTTCAGCTCAAAAGCCCATTTATGCGAGCTCGTCGCGAGTGCTATATGGACCCTGTCTTTACTCGTTGTCGTTGCGGATGATAGATTTGAGAGGAGCGTCTCTACGCCGGCGAGGGGTTTGCAGGTTGGGAAGTGCTCGTGTTGAAGGATGCGCATTTCGGACATGTATTGCTCGCGGGATACGGGGAGTTGTGCCCATTCGTGAAGCACATCTCCTGCTGACTGGCCGGCTCGGCCTTGCATTTTGGCTTTTCTGGATGGGGTTTAGTAGAGGATGTTGGATATAATGGGAGAAATGAGGTTTGTAAACGCACATCGACCATGGAACGTTGGGCCTCCCGTATTTATTCAGGACTGCGTTCGTTGCTAATGTGTACTTTTCTTCGGAGTCGATCAAGAGTCCGTCCATATCGAACAAACATGCTCGTACGGGAGGGAAACTGAATGATCGGTTAGAAGAATTGTCTTCAATGCAAGATAGGGATTTACTCACTCTTTCTTTGGTGTCGTCATATTTGCTATGTTTGGATGAACTTTGAAGCATCGCCAAAAGCTTCTGAGTCTCAGTAGATGTGGGGGAGGGGTAAAGTCTACAGGGGCCCCTCCCTAGCTCAGGTACAAATCGGAAGCAATTCCGCCCAAGGCAAGAGCTTCCAAGCTCTTTATCAACACCATCTAAGTATTCGCAGCTTCACCATGTCGGCCAGAACAGAACGGTTCCAGCGTAAAAGCCGCGACAAGGAGGATGAGAAGGTGGAGGAGCCAGAGGAGATAATCAGATTCTCTGCTGAGGAAGAAGCCGTATGTCCCCCTGCCTACGATGGAGGTTGTCTGCTGACATGTGTTTGCTCAAATAGGCTCTGCTAGAAGAATCCAACACGGTGAAGAAAGAAGCCAACGATCTCTTTGCGAAGTCTTTGTTCCAGGATGCTATAACTACGTACGATAAAGCTCTCGCGACTTGTCCGAACTATCTCGAATATGAAGTTGCGGTGTTGAAGAGTAATGTGGCCGCTTGTCATCTGAAGCTGGAGGATTGGAAGGCGGCGGTCAAGGCTGCATCTGCGGCGCTGGAAGGCCTGGATAGATTGCAAGGGCGAGGAACAGAAGGGGCTAGCAAGGACGGAGAAGGAGCTTCGAAGGTCGAGGAGGAAGAGGCTGATGAAGAGATCGTTAGTGCTGGTGCTGCAAAGGCAGAGGATATTTCTGATAAGGGGAAGAGAGATGCGGATATTGAGAGGATCAGGGGGAAGGCTCTAATGAGGAGGGCGAGGGCAAGAAGTGAACTTGGAGGGTGGTCGAGTTTACAAGGGGCAGAAGAGGGTGAGTTTGTTTGTTTGTTTCCTGATTTTGGACCTGGCTGATGAACATATGCTAGATTACAAAACACTGGCTAAGATGTCGAATCTCTCAGCTGCGGATAGGAAACTTGTCCAGCAACAGTTGGTACAGCTTCCTCCGCGGACGAAAGCTGCCCAGGAAAAGGAGATGGGGGAGATGATGGGGAAGTTGAAGGAGGTTAGTATCCATCACTCGTGCTTCAGACAGTGTTCTAATTATCATAGCTCGGCAATGGAATTTTGAAGCCTTTTGGACTCTCGACAAATAACTTTCAGATGCAGAAGGATCCAACCACTGGTGGATACAGCATGAATTTCAACCAGGGAGGCTGATCTACTATCAATAGTACTAAAACCTCGCCGGTTTAAGTATTTCCAACTTGATAACGAGGATCAACCACACTTTTCGGAACTTTTTAAAATGCTCGAGCGCCTGGAGCCCTGGATCCTCTACCTACCTAGGTATCCAGGTATCTGGAGTGAGCTATTCTCAATCTGATACCACGTGATCGACGAAACATCCTTTTCAAGAGTCAGTTACCTACTCCTGTTCAAGTATCCTGGCTACGCTCTCCTCCTATCAGCCACTGATACTATCCACATGTATCGATTCTCAACAGTGAGCCTCCTTCGCTACGGCCTCGGCCTCTGTTGTCAAAACGAGGGGCAGATATCAGGAACCCCGCCACAAGCGACAACCAATCCCTGCCCCTGAAAATGCCACGGTCCTGACAATCCCCCTCCTGCTCAACATATCAACACAATATATCTATCACTTCCCGATTCATGTTATCATGTTAGCCAAACTCTGTCTTACACGTCCCGTATCTTCTGCCAATCAAGCTCGTTCAATTCACACACATAACCGCCTCAACTCACAGTAGACCAGTCGCTGACCTCCATGTCTTACTTCGCTGGCACTTCACGCACTACACGTGTAGGCAACTTGCAGCGGGTAATAACGGAGACACAATTCCTGAAATGCCACTGCAAATTCCATTGGATACTCAGGGCCAGAGGCTCTATTTCCTGCAAGCCAATTCGATCAAGGGTCCTAACGGCATTCCTGTTTAGGACATGTCATGTTGCCCCACTGCTCCAAACGGCGTGGGATATTTATTTATGAGACTCAGAACCCCCACCACTTACTTAGCCACCCCTCTTTCGTCAACTTCACGATGTTGAGCTTCATCTCTTCTCTTTTCTTCTTCAAATAGTTTATTTATTTGCCAGAAATGCGATTTTGAAAACATCAACTTTTTCTGCGCAGAATTTTCCAGTTTCTCGCCCCTGCAGAGACCGAATCCACCATCACATGCTATGCAAGACCATCACCCCACTCACCCCAGACGCTGAGATCCACCTCCTCAATACAGTGCAAGCAGGGCGAAAGACCGCTCTAGAACTCTAGAACAGTTCGCAAAATTCCCCTCAAAAAAACAAGCCATAATATCAACAGCGCTCCCAAAACTCCGTTCCAACACACCGTCAAAATGACAGTCCTTACCATCTCTCCAACATCTACTACGACAATAACAATCTCCCTCCTCTCCCCAGCCCTCACGCACTCCTTCTACCTCGCATCAACCTTCCACCGACTCCTCAGCACAACAACCCTCTTCCTTTTCCTACGGACCTACATGCTCTCTCTCCTTCTCCTCCAAAACTCGCTCTACGTCTCGCAAGTCCTGCTCCTCAAAGCAAACTATACCTTCCTCCTCCTCGCCCGGAACAGCCTCGCTATAACGAAAGGGATGGGACGCATGGGGTGGAAAGCCAGCGAGAATCTGAGGAAGAAGCTGTGGTTTGAGTTTATGGTTTTCGTGCTTGGGGGTGGGGGGAATGGGTTGATCTTGTTGGTTTTTTGGCCGGGCTGGATTGTGCTTTGGGGTGTTTATGGGGCGTGGGTGGCTTGTGGTTGAAAGATGATGCGGGGATTTTTGGAAATGCAAGAATCAAATAAGGGTATGTATGTGAAGGAAGTGGTCTAGGGAGAAGCATATGCTGACAGATATCTAGAATTTGATGGTCCCTGACAGGAATCAAACAATTGAAAAAAGCTTGAGGCGACGACGACAGAAGGAGATAATATTCCCTGACCTCACCTACCTTCAACCCACGCCTTCTGGTGGTCGCCTTCCATTTGGTTGGCTTTGTGTTTGGCTTGAATGGATGGATATGTGTGGCCGATTCCTACGACCCTTGAAATTCGTTCTCATCCATAGATCTTTTATATTTGGGACTGTGAAGGGCTCCTGGTGCTAGATTTCCATGGGATGTGATTGGAGCTTCGGAGAATATTCTACCTCAGTAGATATCGAGGGGTATAGATTCGGACTTGGTAGAGGGTGTTGGAGGTTCGAAGGAATGGTCGAACAGAAGACTCGTAGGGTATTCGATGTAGTTCTCTCAAAAAAGATCGATCCTAATTTCAGTATTCTGTCATCCTCTTCTACTTCTTGCTCATTCAGCCAGTATCCATGGTTTATATCCGCCAAGTGTGTTTTGGCGCTCATCACTGCATGCCGTTCATGCTCGCAGACAACTTCCAGGTTGGTCGTTGACTAGTCTTCATCCTGCCCATTGTCATGCAAGCCAGATGTTAATGCGCGGAATTCGTGGGTTGATGCCATGTTCCAGATTGCTGTTGCTGAATCCCCAACTCTGAGCTTTGGAGTCAAATGCTTGCAGGAAAGGGATCTGCACTAGCAGGGATACTTCATGAAGCGAGACGGGAGAAGTGGAAAAAAGGGGCTGGCTTCAACCGAGGAAGCTAATGTCAACAAATGACCCCAGCCTCGGATTTGCTTTCATTTCGATATATCTACCTAACCCGCGACTTGGGATTAACGGACAATGGTAGGTAGCTATAGATTGAATTGATTTAATGACTCATTTGTCTCCATCTAGAGACCTCTGGACAACCACACTTACATTGTATAAGCATAGGCCTCGACCTTTCATGTTTTTCATCGAGGGATCTCAAGTTCCCAACTTTCACCATTGCCACTAATCTCCGAAGCTTACTTTTCCGGTGCACTTACTTCCATCAACACAACACACCGACAAGAACAACCATCCGAAAGAAATATCGGTAGCATGCCAGCACTATTTCAATTGCAACAAGAATAAATCGTCTCCAAGTCCCATAAGTTCCGCAAAAGAGAGGCATGCGGAGCTAGTTTCCAAGGCAAACAAACCACAAGCGCAGGAGATTTACTCTGGAGGAGGAAGAGGCAGCCGAAGCTAAGAGCAGGGAGATGCCGCTAGTGCTACTGCTGCGAAGGCAAACTTGAAAAAGTGAGATGTGGCGGGCCAGTGGATGCCGTAACGCAAGCTGAGTAGACCGGATGGGACTCTCTGGCAATAATTGAAATAGGCTTTTAATTAGCCCAGCACTTCCGAACGATATATGATTTGATTGTCCTGGCCAGTTAAGCTTCTGCGACAATTCTATGGCAGCTGCACGACATAGCCGTCCCTTGCGTTAGTGACTTGCGGGGTCAGGGTTACCAAGTGGGGTACACTTCGACGGGTCTAGAACTAAGTGCTCATAGATTTGATCCCGTCACTCTCATAGCATGTACTACTCTCGTATCTATCAACTCTTCTTCCAATGTATTCCTGAAATCCCCTTCCACCCTCTCGAAACCTATAATACTAATAAAATAATCCTCCCACCTCTCTTCTAAACATGCTCATCTCCCAAGCCATCAGTCAAGACCATCGCTATCTCGACGAATGCTACGACAAGCTCAAAGCAGCTTCAACCACCGAAGATAAGCTCAAACGGAGGAACATTCTCGTCTGGAACCTCGCCCGCCACGCCATCAGTGAAGAATTGACCGTCCACCCAGCCATGGAAGAATATCTGGGTGAGAAATGGGAAGAACTAGCCAGGACTGACTTCCAGCACCATCAAGCAGTAAGATAAGATTACTTTCCTCCCAATCCCTCTCTTGACCCAATCTACCAATTCTAAAATCTGACAATAAGCTTCCAGGTCAAACGCGACCTCTCCAAACTCCACTCCCTCTCCCCCTCCGATGCGCAATTCCCCTCCCTCCTCGAACAGATAATGGATAATCTCCACCGACACATCGAGCACGAGAAAGAAACAGATATTCCTCTCCTCGAGAGCGCGATCTCCAAAGCAGATTCTGAGAGGATTGCTTTGGGGTTTATGCGTACTAAGAAGCTCGTGCCCACGAAGTCATATCGTGGAGCGTCAAAGAGTAGTCCGTTGACGGAGGGGTTGGTTGGGCTTTTGGCTGCGCCGATTCGGGAGTTGAGGGGTTTGGTGGAGAGTTTTCCGGAGGAGGAGGAAATGGGGAGTGAGGAGGTGGATTGGAGTGGGATGGTATAGATGGAGGGGATGTGGTCTCTTACGTATGCAGGAATGTGTGAAGGGTATAACATAATGTCCTCAAGAACACTTGGCTTTGACGAGGAAGGGCTGCTCAATGATATGAAAGAGACCTAGGGAAGAATGAAGTTTATTTGTAGACTCTTTGGGCAACTTATTAATTCCTAAATGGTATCCCAAAGTCACTAATTTGCCTCCGAGTTGACATCCAGGGTCCTGCTGACAGGACTCAACCGTGAAAAGTCAAAGGGTTCTTAGAGAAAGTCAGCAGCAATTTGAATTCGAATTCCTACAAAAACGAGCACATGTCAATTTGAATTTAAAGATATTTAAAAATCAACGCTTTTATTTTTGCTTTGTCTATCGTACATCTCGTTCATGTGCTGAGTGCTCAGAGATAATGCTATGCGAAAGCACAATCTACGTGTAAAGTCCCAGCAAATCCACGCAAATCCATGCCATAATGTGTGCGTGTGTGCAGAAAAAGAGAACGCGAGTCTATGTAGAGAGGGGATATCGCTTTAGTGCAATGCGCCATGAATGAAGACAAGCCCGAGAAATCTCACTTATGCGAACGCCATAATGCAAAAGCCATGCTCTTGCTATGCTGTCCAAGTAGAAGATTACTCCCCAATGTGTCCAATGACGCCCCCAAATCCGTCGCAAAAATATGTCGTGTGCTGTTCAGAAAAAGGAACGCAAATGTGTGTCGGGGGAATAGCCGTAGTGCAATGCGCTGTGAAAAAAAAAAAAAGAACATGCCATGAGAAAGCCACCAACAAGAACGCCATGAGGGGATGCCAAAGCCGTCCAAACAAATTCCTCCAATGTCTTGGATGCTGTCCCCAAATTCATCGCAAAATTCCATGCTGAAGAATGTGTCGTTTTGTAGTAGTTGTAGTAAAGAAAGCCAATGCAAAGTTGACGATTAATGGGATGTTCCAAGGGCGTATTCGCTCAATCACTCCAATGAGAGCGATGAGATCTGCTCTGGAAGAAGGTCTTGAGGTGACGAGCCAGTTTTTCTGCGAAGATTAATCTTCCTGTGAAACCATCCGAGGCACCTGCGGAGGTCGCTGGGTGTAGCTCTTCATCCCAAAAGCATTAGGAGCAATCCCAAGAACCTGCTTCATATGAAGACTATTAGGTGTGTAACAAACAACCTTGTGCTCTGCATTGAAAGTGTTATTCTGACGGAGCTCACCGCGCTGAATGGCCAGGGCACAATACTTGTACAATTCAGGTTGGGCGCAGGCGAAATGAGCCCAGTTCCCTTCCTTGTTAAAGTACAGGCGATTACCCAAAAGAAATTGGCCCTGAGTGAAGCTTTCATGGTACCATTTCTCATTCTCTCGGAGACTATTGTAGGCTCTGGAGAAGAACCGAAGTTCATCCAGCGAATAATTGCTTGCATTTTCGGGAGAGACCCCAATAAACTTACAGATGGCAAGTCTGTACTGGAGGTTCAACTCAGCAGTAGGCTGGGGGTAAGGGGATGGCTTCTTCGCCTTTGCGGAAGAAGATGAGGCTGCCTTGACAGGAGTTCGCTTATGAGGGGTGCGAATTGAACGCGAAGAGACTGACATCGAATAAGACTGCTTCGACTTGACAGGAGTCTCAAATGCAGGATCTTCCTCCTTATCGTCATCATCGTCGTCACTTTCATCCTCCTCATCGTCATTCTCATACTTAACGGCGCTCATCGTACGCCGCTTGTTTGCGGATTGTCGGCGACTTGAGCCACTTCTCTTGCTGGGAGTGACAACCATCCGCTCATCCTCCTCCTGCTTGACGATGATGGGGAGATCGCCCAAGCTGACGCCAGCATTGATTGCAATACGTCCAAGCTTATTCTGCTTATCACGCTCCGCATTGATCTTCTTGTTGTTCAACTTCATCTATGAAAGTGTTAGAAATTGTCTTTCATGTCTGACAACTGTGTACTTACCTTGTACTGTGCATGTGGGGCATCAACAAGACGGTCAATGTAGGAAGGGTCGAGAATTTGCTTGCACACAGCCTTAGATTTCTGGAGTAGTGTTAGCTTGCCATGAGTAATTGAAGAGGAAGGTAAATTACCTGGCAGGCCTCAATGATGGCTGTCCATCGGGACTTGAATGTAGGATGATCTGCCTTTCCTTCGTGCTTGGCACCATGATAGGCTTCAACAAGTGTAACATCTCTTGAAGCCTGCTTGCACTTTCGCTGTGATAATTTGTCAGTGAAATTTTTTCCAACCAAAACATCAAATCACTTACCAGGATCTCCCAGCAGGCATACTCAATTGCCCCCGCAGGATAGAAGTCGTCGTCAATGCGACGTGCGGCTTGAGCCTTTCGGCCATCCTGGGCAGGCTTGTCAACAATGTCCTCAGTGTTCATGATTGCATTGTAGAGAATGCCAATGCACTCAAGATGTTCCTCGTCGGTGTGTGGATAAGCCTTCTTGCGACTCATATTGTTGAGTGTCTTTTCGGCATTGCTGATGCGATCTGCTTTCAGCTTCATGAACTCCGCATCATTCATAATGGTTGCCTTGAACTTTGGGATATTGTACTTTGGGCCAGAGCTAGAGTTGCTGGACACAGAGTGTGGAGTAGAGGTTCTATCAATTTGGTCATCGTCATCGCTTTCTTCATCCTGGTAGGAGATGTCTCCATTCTCGCCATCGTTCTCTTCTTCTTCATAATCCATACCGTACTCTGGGTGCATAGGGTGGAGATCGGCTCTGCGAGCAGGACCCTTTTGGCTCGGGTATGTACCCATGCCGAAGGCCTGATCTTTAGTTCCCAAACTAAAGAAATTCTCCCGCTCCATCATCTGATCATTTCTGAGGGTTTGACTTGAATTTCCACGACAGCCTGACAGCTGGTTTTGACCCTGGGGTTTGCCAACACGGTACTCTCCTCGGGGATTGAACGTAAAATCCTCGAATTCTGCATCAAGACCAAGACCACCGCCACTTGATCCATAAGATCTATTTTCGACGGGGAAGGGGGTTCTATCTTGATAATTTCTGGGGATGGCAGCCAGGTTCATGTTCGTGGTATTAAACATGCCTTGAGGTCCCTTGGTGTTCTCGAAGTTCTCAAATATCATGCCGTTGAAGTCTTGCCTATCTGACATAGAATGACCATCAGAATTGTTGTATGAGGACTTAAAATAACCCATGGTTGGCGTGTGGGGAAGTTGAGCCATGCTGTGTGTGAACGAGTTTGATTGTCGAGGTCCAAGACTGCCGGAGCCGTTGTTCTTATGGATAGGGCCATCGCGCTTCAAGTGTTGACCAGGGGTAAATGGACCGTTGCTGCTGCTTGAGGTGACAGGCAAATTGAGATTCAGATCCTGGGGAGAGTTGAGTGAAGTGTTGCCATTGCCAGCCAATTGGCGCTTCATGGGGGGGCCTGGGGTACGAGGAACAAAGCTGGATTGAATATCGCCCATGTATCGCGAAGTTGCATTGTTGATATAGCCACCAACGGGATGTTGAGCCATATTTTCGTTGCTGTAACCTTGTAAGAGGTTGTTGGTACTATCGCTGCTGCCTGCGCCAACCAAGGAAGGGTCAATCTGTTGGCCAGCCTGGCTAGAGTCGTAATAGAGGTGGGTATCAGCAGCTGGATGCTGGTCTACGAGATCAGCCTGACCATGAGATTCGGGGCTCGACATTATGACGACTGGCAGAAGGCGTTAGCTTTGTGCCGTGTATTGCGCAAGGGAATAGGTAAGGAGATGACTTGGGTAGGGGGCAAGTGGAGTTGCAAGGGGGTGTATGATTTTATGCTGGCTGAGATGGAGGATGTGTGGCAATGAGTGACTACTCATTTCTCCTTTATTTGAAACCAAGATAGAACTTCGATTGGAAGAGGATTGAATTGCGATGCATAGATATTTTGGACTATCCGAGTGTGATTTGAATATATCTGAAACGTCATTGGGTCGGAGAGAAGACGTGAAAAAATTTTATGGAAGAAAGAATTTAACATTGAGAAGAAATTATACCTAAAAGTAGAAGATGTTACTTGAGCTTAGAGAAAAAAGAAGCTGTTGAGACTTGGAAATCCAAAAAGAAAGAGATGTGAAATGTTAAGCGAAGCAGTTAAGTGATTGTCATCGTGACAAGTGGAGTGAATTGCTTTCGCTCGAATTTTGACTTTCATATTCACTTTAAGAAATTAAATTTCCGAAGCTGAACTCCAAAAACTCGAATTGACTTTGAGGTGAATAGGCAAAGCTAATTTCAAAAGACTTGAATATCAAGCAACAGCACCGCAGAAGGGTATAAATGAACAACCGAACAGGATTGAAAGAAAGGTAAATATAAAAGTTGTTCTTGGAAGAAAAGTGTGACTTTGAGTGAAAACATGCTACGTACCAGTAGAGTCCACAATAGTGCAGGGTATGAATATGCGAGTATGTTGAAGGAATGTTGGGTAGTTGAAGGAGTAAGGAGGTGGGTTGGAGGATAAGAAGAAGGAGGGACAGTGTGTTGAGATACTGTTAGATAGTTGAGGGAGTAATTGGGTGGGTTAGGTTAGAGATCGGCTTGAGGAGGCAAAAGGGGAGTGGTGGTATGTCAAGAGAGGTCGTCGGGTGGTAGAAGAGAAAGGAGTTGAGTTGAAAGTAGTTTGTAGGAAGGAAGCAGGAGGAGAAATAGGAAAAAGAACAAGGCATTGTACTTGTAGAGAAATGTAAGGCAGAAAGAAAATATGAGTATGGGTAAATGAGAAGAAACTGTCGCAGCGCACTGACGTCCTCAAATAAAATAAAATTGAATACTTGAAAAGCGCGCTGAATGGAAAAGTGAATGGATGAAGAACTAAGCTCGACATAGATTCTGCAAGTAAAACAATGGCACTACCAGTTGACTTTACTGCCTCTAAAGATCTTGAGTAGTTTCCTAAGTTGAATAAGGAAAGACGAGGCTGTGAGTCTCTTGTCTGCGATGTTGACAAGATGTCGAGAGCGACAGAGCTGAAAAAGGTGAATTCGAAATCTGCTAATTGAAAACGCCTTCCTCCCCGTTGTATAGGTGTGTGATATGTAGAGTTCAAGTCTTGCCTCTGCTGGTACGTACCTGTATTATTGTCGTAAATAGGTGATCATGCGCGGGTGTCTTGGTAGTCTGTTGATGTTCAGGGAGATGGGCTAGGCAAAGACTAGGCTGCTGGGCGTTGCTGGACGTTGCTGGAGTGGCAGGGAACGGTATGATGGGTATGAAAGGAGTATGCTGAGGATAGGGACTCGAGTCGGAGTTGGAATTCGAGGTGGAGGTGGAGATGGAGGTAAGAAGTTGAAGAAGGAGGGATGGAGGTCGACGATGGAAGGGAGGCGAAGGGGCTTTTGTAGGTAGGAGGAGAGCACGAGGCTGTGATTTTCGAAGACGAGTGCCTGAGTAGGAAGATAGGCACAACAACGTGACTCGCTTCGACTAGCGGCGCGAATGGGGAGTCGATGCGGGTGAATTTCGAAGTAAGGTGACAATGGAGTTTGAGAAGGGGGAGGACAATGCTAAGACTTCTGAAGACGCCGCAAAGCTTGAGAAACGCAGGTAGCTTGATCCGATTCCGGTGCAGAGTTGACGATGTTGGAAAGTCTACAAAGAGGGAAATGGAGGAAGAATTGAGGTTGAAGAAGGATGGAGTTGAAGGAGGATGGAGATGAGCGAATGAGCTTTTTGTCGACGAGGGCGGGGACAAGGCTGGGATTCCCCAAAGAGCGATAGTTCAGATAAGGTAGACACTCTCTCGGGTAGAAATGTCGAGAGGTACCCCACATGGACGTGGACGTGGGACGTAGAAGGACCAAAGCCTCCTAAAGTAATGAACCCGATATGGCAGAGTAAACAACGGGTCCCTTCCACACAAACCCCGAATCTACCTACCTACCTAGGCAGGGCAGTCAATGCTCATGACCCCCTCAACTCTCTCGTTGTGCCCACAGATTTGAGCTCGCCGATCTAGCACTCAAATGAATGCGGCAGATTTGTAAGGACAGCACTTGTCGAAGTTTCCTTTCCAGTCCAGATGTGGCTGGGGCCTTCGTCACCCCAGCAGTACTTTCCACCGGCCGGTCACCTACCATAAGGAGGCTGACTGATGGACTGACAGAAATAACCTTGGAATCCTCAATGCCTAACGTCCCTTTGCTTCTCTTCTGAGCTTCAAGGAAGTTCCAAGTGCTCTGTCCTCAAATGACGATATTTGGGCGTTGATGACAAGCATGTTGCATAAGCGAACTTCTGCCCTCCGGAGGAGGATGTTGATGGCAGTCCTGATTGTTGCGCGTGTATGTCATCGACAGACAACTCTGTAGAATATTGAATGCAACAAGGTGAGATTGAGGACAGCTGTCTGTCTGCTCTCTTCAACTGCCACAGGCAGCTTTGAGGTCGTGCTAAAAGTGTCTTGGGCTCGCCAAGACCCTCCAAACTAGCATCCTTTTCGCATCTGCTTACCCAAGTACCATCCTTGACTTGAAAAATGACAGCACCTGAGTTCCAGCAGCTCAAATTCTAACTCATGGATGGAGCTATGGCTGTGTAAGGTACCGGTGGGTTTCATGGTGGGCACTTTGCTGTCCCGCC
>JAFJYG010000365.1:0-48617 GCA_017366145.1 Cadophora sp. M221 | reverse complement strand
GTGTTATGTGGTGGTGTTGTTGATTTTGACAAGGCTCCGAGAAAAATCTCGGAGCTGTAAGGCTGAAGCTCAGAGGTCGCTAGTTCGAAGCTGGCTTGGTAGTGGGAGGGTGCTGGTGATTTCCCGCAATGCCCCCGCAATTGCTGGCTGAGCATTATCAGGACTCTGCATTTAGATGGAGAGGGTATCGAAATACAAGCGTCATGGGCTAACCATCCATGCACGTCTAATGTGATATTTGATTGTTGAAATGGCGTTCTGAGACATAGCTTGTACCCCTCTACCCCTCCATACTCTTCTTCAGCTCAGCAAATAGTTAAGGCATCACTTGGTAGAAACAGACGATGCATAGCGTTCAAGAACAAGCTTTTATTGCCTTGTACCTCTGATTTTCATCCACATGAGGTAAGTAAGTATATATGTGCAAATGCCGTCGCATTCCAACCAACCTTTCCCAGCAAACATGTGCCGTGAAGTATTCACCCAAACGCCGTTCCCCGGCCGCATTATATGCGCGCAGTGTAGTAATGATCCAGTAAATGGAATTCTCCAGTCTGAGGTTCCGCCCCAAGCCAGTGCATCCGTATCTCTTCCTAGAAGGGGGTCCGCCTATTTCCTTGCCGTCATCGTCCCATAAACACCCTGTACTGAGTGTGAAGGCATATCACCGTCCAATTCATTCATCATAAACCGTCACTCCAGCTCACAAGCTCAGCCTGTCCAAACTCAACCGGTCCCTACTAGTTTGCCTCTTGATAACTCCCAACTTGAAATACCTTTCCTCACCCGTAGCAGTCCTGCCTCCAATATACCACTTCTCCGCTCCAAGCACATCTCTGAATCCTTCACTGGAGCTATCGCTTCCCCTTCTCCCTCTCGGTGGGATATATCTCGCCGCCGAAGCGTTTTCCGCCGCGGGAGACGTGGAAGGACCTGGCGACCGGCTTAAAGGGGATGCGGATGTCCGTGGCGAGTGGAGGGATGTTAGCGCCGTTGTTGTCGCACCGGTGGGTTTTGAGGCCGTGGATGTGGATATGGTACGAGGTTGTGAGGGAGATGCTCCTTGTGAAGAGTGTGGATGTGTGGCTTGAGGTGTGGAAGAGGGTGTTGCTTTGCTCGTTTGGATGGCAGAGTGAGCACGGAAAGCAGCGAGGAAATTCGAGAAGAAGGGGCGTTGGGTGGACATATTTTCTGTCGTTGTTCGTTGCATGTGTTATTTGTTTGCTTGTGGCGTTGGAGGAGGGGTTCGTATGATGGTAGTTCAAGATATCCAGCTCCAAGTTCTATGCTTGCCAGCTTATGACTGAAGCAGGAGAGGCGGACAGCTCGGGGTGCGGGGTGACAGTTGTTCTGCACAGTAAGTGCCTGCAGGACCAGTATATCCTATCCCAGCCAGGCCAATCCTGAGTTTGACCCGCGTTGCAGACTGAGGCTCGGTATGCTTATGTAGTCCCTGCTCCAACCCTCCTATCACTTGTGGGAATTATTAATTACAACCAACGTCAATCCTCTTGTCGTGCTGTCCCTACCACGGGATGGTTCGTTCGTTGGTCTTGTTCGTCGGTAGGTAGGAACTGCAGTGCTATTCTCTATTTCGTCCTTTGCGTATTGCAGCAATTAGCAGGAGTGACTGCAGTTGAAGATTGGAATTGCTGGTGTCAACGCTCGTTGGAATTCGTATTCGTGAAGGAAAGGCAGGGAGGAAGCGATCCAGAAGTGGCAAGTCGGTGGTGTAGTTCGTAGATGAGGGGATCAGGATTGAAGTGGGATGGGATGATGGGATGACGGATGATGGACTTCTCTCTCTTCGGTGCGGTTCGGGATGAGAGGCAGACGAACGAGCGAGAGCCGGGGAAAGATGGATGGACGGCGTTGATTATGCGGGACGATTAGGTGGACGAGCGGGATTGACAGCTGGCCAATGAGAATCTCAGGATCACTCAGCTGGTAGAAGGGCAAGACGCGGGGCAGCGCAGGGCAGCGCAGAGAGATCGTGCGTGCAGGTGGGTGTGGAGAGGCGAGGCGAGGGGAGGCGACGGAATGGTCGAATAGGAATGGGAGATGTGAAAGAACAGGATGTGAAGAGGAGGGACGGGATGGATGGATTTGGTGGAGATGGGATGAGGTAATGAGATGTTCGATGTTGGATGGGTGAGATGCTCCCAATCTGAAAAGAAAACCGATGCCTTTCTTTGTTTGTGAAAAGTGCACAATGTATCTTGTATCTTGTCACTGCTTGCTTGATATCTAACACTTCTGGACCTATGATAAGAGATCGTGCTCAGCCATGGATCCCACCATAAAAAGAAAAGTAAACCCAGGCTTGACGATGCAGTGATTATAGCCAGTGAGAAGCACGATCGATGGTTCATGCAGGTGGGAGGGTGATGGACTTTATCTTTTGAGATCTCGCCGGATAAGGAGGCTTGACTGCGTGTGGATTGTGAGGCTATCGCTGGTTGACGGGTGGGCCGAGATAACATAACTCCAGAATTATGTTACTGAAAGAATATAGTGGGATAGTTCTAGAGAATCCGAGAGGTATTTGGTGAATACTTAGGTACTCTATGCTCACGAAGTCGTCAGTGTTTTGATGTTGATGTTTGCTAGAACAGCCAGCTCTTCAGTGTGTCGCTTCTCTTCCTCAGAATATATTTATCTTCACATTACATTTAATTAAATAATGGTCTACTTTTCATTAAGACTGGGGAGTATTAGCTAACCCTTCTCAATACTTCTTTCTCTCCTCAGCTCCCAAACCCAAAACAAAATATATTCTGTAGGTATTACGTGACTCTCTTATAACTTCCAAACCTCCCCGCTTAGCTTCAAAAACCTTATTAACTACGACTTATTTGTAGTTGTCACGGTCGCAATGTTCACTCGATGCAAACACTGGGTGTGCGGGTTGATCTCGGATGATCAAGAAGTAGGTGTATCACGTACGGTCGAAGACAGTGACTAAGTATGGGTGAAGATACTGTTTTAAGTTGAGCACGAAGCTCCTATCTAATGGCAGACGTGCCAGTCTTATATAGAACCCTTCATGCTATGGATCCCCTTGGATCACTACGAGCCGTCGTGATCCATCACGTGATCTGGTCCATGTCCTGGCTTCTCTGTGCAGCAGAGCTGCCGAGCCTCAGGGCCAGGACGCACGTGATACTTCCTACCGAGTAGGTCCGTAACAGTAGTGCCTCTAATTGCCGTACCCTACGACCACGGTAGAATCTGTCTTGCCCAAGCACGAGCCATTGGAAACCACTTATTTTCGATCACAAGTCTACATTATGTGAATTTGATCGCTCTCCTCATACGTTGAATGCAACTGCTGTAATTAAAGACCGGCTCAAATATGTTTCTAATCCATTATTTTCCGCTCTCAAAATCCATCCTATTATTCTTCACCGTCCACGCAAGACAACCCAGCCAAAACCTTGCATCAACTCCACCACTAGAGGGGTGGGAGTTCCATCGTAGTATCTGACGATTACCTTTCTCAGTGAAGAGATAGCTTTCAGCTGCGTATCAATCTGCGACAGTGCCTCTCGAACGAAGTCCGAGTCGTTGTCGCCTGCATTGATCAGGCGCTTGGAATTTCGGCTGTAGATGAGAGTTTCCAAGATCGTCAAACTAGCACAATTCTCTTTCAGAAGCCTCAAACAATGTAGGTAATCTTCCCCGAGCATGACTATTCCCGATTGACCTTCAGGATTCTGTGGAACAGGGAAGTTGATGCAGAGGTGGGACAGGTGGCCTGCATTCAAAGGCCCGATGCAGTTGAAAAAGGATTGTAAGAGGCCGCCTTGTCTGTGCGCTGTATCCATAACCATTCGAAGCGTAGAGAACTTTGCTAGCCTCGCCATGTACCTGTCGATTGCTGTACAGCAATGCGAGCCATCGAGTCGACTTTTCTGGCGCGAAACTCTGCACCACTTGAGAACCTGAGTCTTGGAAAAGATAAAGCGGATGGGCTACGACAAGCACTCTTTCGTAGATGTTGATGCGGATTTTCTCCGGCAAGCTGAGGAAGCCAGTTGAAATCGAGGTAACGTTCTGCATCCTCCTTTCGTCAGAATCCATAGCACGACAAATGTAGAATATTCCGAGATGTAAGGGAGCCCAAGGTTCGTTGGTTGTGTCCTGATCGATATCTGCCGGGTGTCAGTCCGGTGTCCGGTTGGGCGATGCAAGCAATCGCACTAGAAGTAATGATCGTAGTCGGTCGTGAGAGGCAACGACTTTAGGACGCAACTGGTGTTGAAGTTACCTATGTATGTCAGAATCTCCAAGGGTAAAATGCGTCTTGATCATTCACCTACTCGTACCGATCTGATGAATCAATAGTTGAGCAGTGGACGATCTGCACGGCACCCGAAATCTTCTGCTTGTTCCAGGCTGTAGCCAAACAGGGGGTGTTGGCGAAGAGATCCTGATCTTCCAGCGTTTGCTTCAACTGGACAAGTCGGAGGATTCTGAAGATGAAGATGCAAACAGAGGAGATCCCGCGGGCGGGGTCATCTCCTGTGGCGGGTAGCGTTCCTTCTTCATTCCAACAAACTGTTGGAACCTCGACAGCGCCGAGATTCGAACAGAAGCATGCCAGCCTCAGCGATGCAGAACTGAAGTCTGCGGCACCGATTACGTAGACGACTCCATTGACTTTGACGGAAGTCGTAAGATCACTCGGACGATCCCAGTATTAATATAATATAAGTTCAAGAGCTCTAGAAGATCCAAATTTTAAACCTAAGTGAGTCTTTATATTTGGTCAGTCGGAGCGCGCTGATTAATACCCAGTTTCGAGTTCCTAAAATATCTTCCACAGCTCGCTCCTTACCTTCCAATTGAATACATGATATCCCGAAGGAACTTACCTCCACTGGGATGATGCAGCCCAAGTTGATGACTTCGGATATTCAGAGGACGGTATACCGTGAGGCCGTAGCAGTCGCTCGAGAAAGACATACACATTGCCACCCTCAAAGGTGGAAATGTCCCGCAGCTCCTCAGGCAACTATAGGAGATTGATAAGGATAGTCAGGAGTCTGTCTTCGTAAGGGGTGTGAAATATTTGCATCTCTTCCAGTGCCGTTGGAGAGATTCAAGCTGGAATTCGACCTGGTGACCCTACTGACAAATATAGAGTACTTCCGAGGCCATTCTAACATATTACAGGCACTCATACGGGTGTATCAGAAGCTACTAGAATTCTACAATACTGCAATCGAGATCTTGACAAGGAAAGAAGCAAAGATAGTGATAAAACTGATTCTGGAGACCGATCGTTTGCCAGATACTGTTCAAGACTTTCAGACACGCTGATAGTCTTCGAAAAATTGTACAAAAGGCTACGTTGGAGATTGTCGAGGATATCAGAGCTATGCTACATGACCGCGAGAGTATGTTTTCGCAATTTTTATTGCACCGAACCTACTAGATATGTTCTAATCTAACTTTAGTTGCAAAGCGGCTAGGTAGCGAAAAGATGAATCAGCAGAGTAAATTTCTTACTGATTTGCAGAATCTTCGGGCCGATGAAGCCTGTGAGGGACTGAATACTCTCTCAAAAGCAGTTTTAATTCTACGATTGAAATTCTTGAATCTGTAACTAAAGAACAGGCACGCATAACACAAACAGCAGCAAACATAGGATGAACTTTGAGATCATGTATATTATTAGAGCAGCCAAGTAAGCATAAACCATTACTCATATACCCTCCCATCATATCCTATCCTATTCCATCACACATTCAATTCATCCAGCTTTTCAATAATCTCTCATCCCTCATCCTCATACTTCATCGAACAAGTAAACAGACCGACCGACCGACCAGCAGCCCATCTCATCCCATCTACCACCCCATCCTCATCAGCAATTATATCTCACACCCCTCTTCCCCAACTCCTTCCTTCCAACTGCCTCCTCAGGCCAAACCCAACCTCTAATCCTCTTCGCCTCTCTCTTCTCCGCAAGCTGTGGCTCAGGAATCCACTCATCCTTCGGCAAACACTTACGCCTCGTCCCCTCAGCTGGTGCACCAATCTCGCTCTTCCAGCCCACCTGCCCAGGCAGAGTATCATCTCTCGCCAACATATGCAAATACCACAGCGCAAGCAACGCAGTCATCTTCATCTTCCTCGGGACGACATTCTCCTCACCCGCATCAACAAAACTACCTTCAACCTCCTCAAATGTAGAGGTGTGAGGATTGTCATGCGCAGCAAGCTGGATAGTCTGGATCTCCAAGTATCCGAAATGGGGGACTGAATCCCCACCGTTGCGGACCACGACCAACTCGATCTCAGTGATGATGAAGCCGTATCTGCAGCCGTGCTCGCGCATGTGGCGGTGGAGATGGGCCAGTCCGCGTAGGTACTCTACTTTCCTGTGGTTGCCTTCGACTCGCATGCCAGTGTTCCATCGGTCGAATGACTTGACCAGACCGACGACGCGGCCGAGTCCACGGCCGTAGATCAGCTGCGAGGTGTCGTCTGTGTAGTTTGAGATGAAGGAAGGGTCGGTGGTGGACTTTGCTGATGGGCGCATGACGAGGTGGCGTTGGCCTAGGGAGAGGGAGAGTGCGGCGTTGAGCTTACTGCCGTAGAAGGAGCTGTAGATGTTTTGGAGGTCGAGCTCCGTCTCAGGCTGCAGGGATGTCTTGGGGGGGGCGGGAAAGGTAGAAGAGGGGAGGTTGATGTTGAGGAGTGCTTGGAGGCCAGGAATGGCGCTGATGGTTGTAGTGTTGAAGCTTGTCCAGGGTCGGATCTGTCGGATATCCCACCAGAAGTGCTTGGTGTTCGTGTCGCGGATATGAATGTTGATTTGACGGACTAGAGCAGGTGCTGGGTTGGGAGATGTCAGGTAAGCCATTAGGGAGGTGTTGTTGCCATCATCGATGGGGCTCAGTGTCATTTCGTCCAAACAGATGGAGTTCTGGAGTGGTGATGGAGTGCGTTGAGGAACGTAGAATGTCTGCTGATTGAACGTCTCTGTTTGGCTGTTGGTGGCTGATGGGATGTAGGTTGGCATCTGGCGGTATGTTGGGAACCCATACTTCCCAATGGTCTGAGTATCGAGGAGGTCCGCACTGGAAGCTCTTCGCTCATTGTTGTCTGGGGCGAATGCGATTGGCGAGCACAGTGTTGACATGGAGCGTGTATGAGATGGGAAGTTGTCTTGGGGTGTGAAAGAGATGGACTCTGGGTTGGTGTAGCTTCTCGTGTGAGATGGCCTGAAGCTTGTGGTTGGCTGAAGAGTGTTTGACTTGGTCATGGGCATCTTCTTCATTCTCTTGGGTGGAGAGTGGATCTCTTGATCTTGAGGACGGATCTTGGGCAGCAACAACGGACCATGTTGTCTGATGGGTGATCTAGCCGGTGTGGTCAATTGAGTGTTGACAGACTCAGGTGATGACCCTTGAGAGTACATTGAAGCATGAGAGCTTGATCGGCTGTGGCCGATGTGGAATGAAGCACTGTTGAGAGCCTCCTCGAATGAGAAGTCTGGGGGTGTGGCAGGACCAGCACCAAATGAGAACGAGTAGTCGAATGACATCTTGACTACTTCCAGACTGGCAAATGTTAGTCATGATGGATGAGATGGGATAAGTTTCACTTACGCAGTGATGGAGATGGATTTGTGGTATGAGATCCGGTGTCTATTAGACACTATCAATTATGATATGAGGAGGCCAGCTCCGATTGTCAATACAACTGGAAGAAGGCTAGGAGATTCGTGTGTGAGCACAGCTCGTCTAAGTTTTGGAAGAATCTATAATGATGATGGAACAAGTAAAGAGATGGAAGTGTGTATGAGGACGACAGAAGGGGGAGCTCTATCGAATTGATCAGGAACCAACAAATCCTGAGGCGACATGCTGATACTTATCCTCCCCACGACAAGAAGCTGCACAGCCCAATCCCCTCGGCCATCACCAGGGTCCTGCGAGTCTAAATCAAGGTGAAACGCGGAGAAGAGAGAGAAGGCTACCCAGAATCCGATGTGTGAACCCGAGCTTGTTTCTTGGTCAGGCCCAGATGGCCGTTTGGTAGGCCACTCGACAGGCGCTGCCAGCTTCGCATCTCCATCGGGACCTCAACCGGCAGCACTACATCTGCAGCATCTCTGAGTCATAATTAGAATCCTTGCAAGGAACAAGAATGTGGATATGAAGTGCAGCAGTAGCTCATTGCGAGAAAAACCAAATGTTCCTGATATGCAGCGCGCCAACGCGCCTTTTCCCTTTTCGCCCGCGTCCACAAAGCGAGATCAACAAACACAAGCCGGGTATGTACACGAATACACGAGCTGGACCGTGTGCCCGCCCTGTTGCGCGACAGCTTCACGAGGCGCCCGCGTCACCCAGATCGGCTGACTGCTCTCATCTCATCCTTCTAGGGAGGCTCGTAACCGTAACGCCAACTTTTGGCTCTACTGGGTGTATTTTTGGCGACCAGCGGCTCCTCAGATTGCGAATGAAACCGAGAGCCGCCTCTCCGACCAAGAACCCCATACAAAACGCTCTCAACCGTCATCCGAGACCGCGCAACTCAGGCGCCGTCATCTCGCACAGCCGACATTGAAGCGCCGGTTTGATTGCATTATGCTCTGCCAGAGTGCTGTTGCGATACTCGAGAGGTTGTCTTTTGGCGCCGCGTGTCAAGGTCGTGTTTAGCGATAAACCACTTCCGCCCTCCCATTGGCCCATCCTCAACCGAGGAACCCCTGAGCGTTCGCCCACGCGCTGCAGATGGAGGAGACGACTAGAAATGCAGGAAAGCTGTCTTGAAAGACTCATCTCGTGTTGGCCGGTGCTATTGGACCGTCATCCTGGGAATGTTTCTTGATCGTTTGTTTCATGAGAGCTCTGACTCATTTTTCACTGTATATGTCTCCACATTATCATCGTCTTGCTGCATGCTGTCATCTGAGCAGTTCGGATGAATGAGTGAATGGATAAATGAGGTGGTTGGGAGGGAGAGAGGGAGATCATCAAAAGCCTCACCAAAAGCCTCACTTTCGATGAGCACACCGAGTGGCACCTGGGAAGTCTTCTCTCAGTGCATAACAGCGAGTCTCGACCTTCATCCGCAACCACAAGAGTCACTCTCAACTGGAACTTCTCAAGTCACTATTCCACGTGACCAGGCCTGAAATCCACGGCCGGCAGATCATCATGCAGAAATAATAACGGTGTGGCAATATGTCTTGCATCCGAATTCTCCATCAGGAGTGTTCTTCCTTCTCAAACAACCCCGTTGACGTCGGAAGGCCTCATGGAAGGCCAGCTTTGAGTGCCTCAACCAAGGTCTGAAACACGTGACCTCAACTCTAATTTCATGCACCGCTGAAGTCCAGCTGCCGTTGAAACCTGGATGAGGTCTTAAGATCATGCGTACCCTCTTTTCTATTTCTGTTTCTGCTCGTGTCTTGTCTTTTAGTTCTTGGTGTGAGTGTATACCTAGTGAGACCGAAGTGAGTTCGTTCATCTCCGGTCAATAGTCGAGTTCATTTCTCTTGCCGCCGGTACAACCGCGCATGAAGTACGACCTAATGTCGCTTTCCTTCCCCTTATTGCTAAAAGAATATGGGTCGACCCAGTATTCGAAGACACCGGCCAATCTCTCTCGCAATGTAACCAAGTTCTATTTAATTTCTGATATCTCCCCTCGGCGGCAAAGGCTCACTCGCTTGGATAAGACATGATTTCCATCGTGAGATTCAAGGTCAGGCATCAGGCTCGGATCATCCACGCGAGCTTTCAAATGAATGTATCAACGTCTAAAGTGGTGCTACTCGAGATCTCACGACATCTAAGCGCCAGAACTGCCACCTCGTACCGAGGAACTCAAATGAGAAACCTGTGAATGTGGAACCATACCGTACCGCAGAACAGCGCAGTGGACTATCTTCAGAAACATCACCCCATTATCTTCTGAAGTGAAAAAGCAGTCAATCCGAATGGTAGATGTCGCTGCATAATGCTAGGCTTTTCATAGTATTTTCCGCTTCCGTGAGGCCTCAATATTCTTTCCAACTATGCGTCAGCGGGAGGACGGAGCAAGATTTACCTTCCACTACTTGATATTGTACTCGTATTAGGTAGGTTGGCTCTCTATTCGGCGGCTAGTGATAGTGTAGTTTGTAGCCGTCTACCTTGTCAAGAGACTGGGATTTCACAGGAACACTTAAGTGGTGACAGCTTGGTTTCGGAAGGTCAGCTCAGCGACGTCTAAAATGCATCTTACAACACTCTGTTGCTGCATTTTCCTTGGCAAAACCATGCGGATTTCCAGTGGGAATTCTACAGTTGTAATTCAGGATGTTGATTTCTTTGCTTTGCTTCATTTAGTTCAATTGTGCTGTACTCGCCGGTTTCCTGGAATTTTTTTTCACTCAACAATACTCAGGAAACCCACGAGTACTTCTAAACACTCCAAACAGAAACGAGACGCAGAATTCTCTGCTCGCAACACCTGGTGAAAACAACTTCAAAGCCTCATCTACCTCAACATCCTTGAACGAACTTTATTTCCTTGGGTATCGGAAGAAGAAAAAATCGACTGCTAAGAAAAGTCCTAGAGAGCGAGCTTTCCGTGCTCATTCTTACCTAAAAATAGTCTCCTCACTTGGCTATGCCATGATTGTTAAATGTAGCATAATCCCAGACTCATGGTTTCCCAGCCCCTTCGCATGCTATTGAACGGTGCTTTATGAAAATGAGACGTCTCTTAGATTTCAGTTCTTGTGAAGTGACTCGACTAAATAAATAAATTACCATGTGAATGTCAGCGTTCTAATATCACGCGGCCCCGGATCTGATTTTGTTTCTGCTGGAAATGGAAGCCAGCCGAGGGCGCGGAGTCTAGAGAGACTCACAAGTACGTACCCACTAGTAGTCTGTCCAAGTGGATGCCGCGTGGACTGGGGCAGCAGCCAGCCATGCCATGCCTACTCTGGGGTAGTGAACGAAAAGGGGAAATAACTACTGTTTTGTACCGAGGTAGTTAGATACTAGCAGCTTACTGAAAATGAATGTGAAGAACTCGACCAAAGAAAGATAGTCAGAAGACGAATGGAGTATGTTCTTGTTTTAGGCATCGGTTTCAATCTATGTGCATGTGGATGAAAATAGCTAGATACAGATACCGCACCAAAACGTAAACTTCAGCTGGGACAGAACCGAGCAACTGCCAGGAACATCCCATATCCAATGTCCAAATCACCCAAATAATAAACGCCAGACAAACAATTACAAATGTGAGGTGAAACAAAGTCATGAATTTCCCAACCTCCAACTAGTACAAAGGCTCCAAAAAGGAAGTGTGTTGGGTCAATTGACCTTCTTCAAGAGCTTCGAGAACTTAAGACCCGTGTTCAGATTCCCATATCCCGCAACCCAGTAATCGGCCAGGTAGTTGCTCCTCGGTTTCCACGGCGCGACGTCTCCTGATTTGGGTAGCTCCCCTTTAGCCTTCTCGATGTACGTTGAGTTCAAATTCAGCATCGGGCTGGGGTTCATCTTGAGCCCTGGCTCGATGGTCGCAGTTGCGACTCCATCCTTCTCCTGATCCATCTTCTTCAGCAGTCTGCAGACGAGTCTTGCTGTTGCGTCGGCACCGAGTGTCCATGATGCGTTTGTGTATCCGATGACGATCGCTGCGTTAGGGACGTCTTGGAGCATGACTCCCTTCCAGACGTACTTGGTTGAGACGTCGATGCGCTTGTTGTCCACGGTGATTTTGGATCCTCCTGCGAGTTGCATCTTCAACCCGGTAGCGGTGATGATGACATCGGCATCAATAAACTTCCCCGAATCGGTCTGGATACCCTTTGCCGTAACCGTCTTGATTGTATCTGTGACCATATCCGCGTTTCCTCTGTGGAGTGCCTTGAAGAAATCTCCATCTGGACACACGCACAAACGCTGCTCCCAAGGGTTGTACGAAGGCTTGAAGTTCGGGTCGAGAGGGACGTTGCAGTCGCCCAGCTGCTTCTTGGTGTTGCCCTGGATGACTTTACGGGCGGCGTTGGGAAAGGCTCGGCAGAACTTAAAAAATATGAATGGCAAAATGAGAAACTTCCAGCGCACGAGGGTGTGTGCCAACCAAGTCGGTAACCATTTTCGAATGAAGTTCCCCATGGGGTCGACGGCCGGGAGAGCCATGATATAGCTGGGACTGCGTTGAAGGATGGTGACATGGTCAGCCTTCTCGACCAGGTTTGGGAGAAGAGTGATGGCCGTAGCACCACTTCCGATGATAATCATCTTCTTCCCCGTGTAGTCGTAATCTTCGGGCCAGAACTGGGGGTGGATAGTCTTGCCTTGGAAATTCTCGATACCAGGAATGCTGGCTTTCAAGGGTGTGTTGTAGTCGTAGTATCCGGTGCTGAAAATGATGAATCTTGCACTCATCTGCGTCTCCTCTCCATCTGCATCTACCGACAGAGTCCATCTCTGGGTATTGGAGGACCAGTCAGCAGCGAGTAGCTTGTTGTGGAAGCGAATCTTCTTGTCGATGCCATTGATCTCAGCAGACTCGCGAATGTATTTGCGGATGGAGGGGCCGTCAGCGATAGAGTTAGACTTTGCCCACGGTCTCCATGGGAAGCCGAAAGTGTGCAGATCTGAGTCAGATCGAATGCCTGGGTAGCGAAAGAGGTCCCATGTGCCTCCAATTGCATCCCGGGCTTCCAGGATAGTATATTGGTATCCCGGAAGCTCGTTCTGCACACGGTACCCGGCGTTGATACCAGAGATCCCGGCACCGATAATGATGACATCCAGGTCGACTCTCGTATCCCTTTCAATTGAACCCATTGCTGCTATTTCTCAGGAGAATGGGCAGTCCCCAAGGAAATGAGAATGGCCAGTGGCAGGCAACTGTCTGGTGGTTTCTTATGGTACAAGCTGTTGAGAATTGCGAAACGAAGCCCAACAGAAATGATATCAGGAGAGATATCAGGAGAGATATAAGGAGACAAAAAAGCTGTAGGAAAGAGAAGAGTAGAGTAGAGCAGCGCAAGAAATAGTCCTTTTTTCAAATGAGGGTTCACGCCGACTTTATTGCGAGCGTTGAAACATTTCGGCCGAGGTGCAATCGCAAGACTGGTACTCTTTGGATCATTGCGTTGCGGTGTTTTAGTCTACCAGTAGCTCGCGCCCCCAGGAAAATACACGTCGATCCTGGTTAAAGTACCGAGGCAAGGGGGCACAGCACAGGGGCATGGGGGGCTGGTCAGCTCCGGTCTTGACTCGAGACTAACCCTTCTGCGGCGCGCATCACGCTGAGAACAGGACGAATAAGCTTCTGACTGCACATGAAAGAATACCGAGGTGGACCAGCGCAACAAGTTTGGTTGGTTAGTAGATGTTTCTGTTTCTGTTCTACCATTTATACTTTTCTACAGAGAGCCTGCCAGCGACAGCAGGCATCGTAGTCGGGAACATACTTCTCTTTCGGATGTCGTACCTACGGAGCACTGCACGTAAGCTTGGGGGGAGAGATGGATGTATCCGAAAGCTGGGGGACCGGGGGAAATGGTAAGTCGGCCATTTATTGCTCTTTTGGATCTAGTTCCTGTGGTTTCTTGTGCACACGTGAAGTCGATATGCATTGTAGGAATACCGCAGGTACCGAAGGAAAGCTTTAAGGTAAGGAGGGAGAGTTTGAGATAGTAGCCGGCTATTTACTTCCCTTTTGAATCTAGTCGGAACTTATCCTATTAACCCCGGTAAGGAAGATATCTAAGTAAAATAAACTTGGAAAATCAGGAGGTAAAAATAACAATTAGTTGTTTACTTCCCTTCTAGTTCCACCGATAGAGGCAGCTCAATCACATTACCTCTAAGACACGGTCCTCTATTAGGCGCACTCGAGACAAATTCGTCATATCTTCCATATCGATAAGGACCCCACGACAGTGATAACCTACCGCATTAGTGGGTTGTGCCACCATGCGAGTTCTGCTAGATTCAAAACCACCCATCCTCACATTGTGGGGTAAACAAGAGTCAGTCTCTTTAGTTTTGGTCAGAAAGGTGTTTTTTTAATTAAAAACTTGTAGCAAGACCAAACTACCACACAAATATCGTTTCATTTTCAAATGTTCCATGGTAATACAAGTTGTACTGGATGTTGTGAGGCAAAAGTCCAATGATGCCTTTTTAACAGCTCTGATCACATTGGATCATTGGTCAATATCACTACCCTCCAATTCCTTCTTCCGTATTGCCTGCATGAGCTCATACATCTGCCCGAGTTGCTGGTCTAGAAAAGTGTCAGAAAGCCCCTTTATGCAAGCGATAAACAGCTTACCACTCATCTTGTCTATTTTGCCCTGGTCCATACGCTCACCAATCCAAGAATCGCCCTCCAGAGTTTGTGCATACATCTGCCATTCCGTCAAGAACCCGATCTGCGCGGGCGAAGGTCAGCAAGGTTGGTTAGCATGAGAAAGAATCATCTTTATATTCTTACAATGTGGACTGGATTCTCCACATTTCTATGTGCCCTGAACTCGCTTTTGACATATTCATCACCCAGCAAGCGCATGTCTCTGGGCAAATGTTTCCGATGTGTTCGAAGCAATCTTCTGTAGAGCGGGATTGGTGGCAGTAGAGCTAGTGGTGCAGGCTTGAAGTTTTTGGTAGCACCCAAAGCCGTGGGCGATGCCATAAACAGCCGCGGATGTATCTTCATGATGGATTAATCTTGTGTATAGTATTTCTCATGCTGGGAGTCGATCTCGATCCTGTCGGTGGTTGGGAAGTCAAGTGAAGTGCCATCCAAAATCCAATACAAGAGATTACATAAGCCCTCGTCCGTGGCGAGACATTACCCATCGCTAGCAGGGAAGAAGGCCAAGGGGTCTAATTGGCCCAAAACGTGGGTAGCATCTGAGCCTCATCCTCCGGTAACGGGTCCTCGTTCACGACCTTGCTAACGCTAGAGGGTTCGACTTATCATGCTCAACGATTTCTAGGACTACGCAGTCCTTCTCCTTCAATCTTCAGTCGTCCACTTTGAGCTCCATTCTTTCTAACAGGAAAAATCGGCCGCAAGCCCACTGTGGATGGGTTTAAAGTCGACGACGAATGCCAGGTACAACAATCTTGGAATCAGCACTGCAATGTGTGAGAGTGTCATTGATTAGCCATAGGCACAATTGTCGCAGCCAGTGATCAGGTGTGCAGTCAAAACTCTCTATTTATTGAAGTTGAATGAGAGTATAAGAGGTCCATACAGAACTAATGACACAAACGCAAGCTATTTACATATATCCTCAGCAATACCAATACTCCTCCCTCCTTTCCGATGTCCACTCGACTTGGTTCAAATCAAGGTCGGCACAGTCCAGGAGTAGTAGTTTGCCAAGTTAACTGTAGCAGCACTCTTAGCTACAATCGGCGGGTTCGTCGTACTACCCAGCAAGAATCTCTGCATGAACGCAGTCAAGTCAGACTGTTGGCTGCTGGGGAATTGGCAGTGAGAATGTCCACCAACAAGCGAGAAGCCAAAACTCTCAGGAGCGCCCCAAGCCTTGTAGATGGTTTGTCCAACCTCCATACAGCCAGTCGTGCTGACAGGACCGAGCCAATCGATATCATTCTCGACGGGGAAGAGACCGCGGGGAACAGTGAGAGCAGCAAGCATGTGATGGTCAAATGGAAGCTGGGTGACTTTCGAGGTCCAACTGTTGAAGTTAGGCGAGAACCAAGCATTCTCGCCGACGATTTGAGATGCAGTTTGGATGTTCTTCCCAGCCTTCTTCTCAGAGTCTGAGATACGCCAGCATGCTGCTCCACCGGAACCGGACTCTTGAGGGATGGTGAGTGCGATTCGGGGCTCGAAGGCGCCGACAATGAAAGCACCTTTGCCGTTTCGCGAACATCCTGTCACACCGAGGCGGGTGGTATCGATGTTGGCCCCAGGGGTCAACTCCAAGCCATCAATGAGACGACTCACTCCCCATGCCCAGGCGATCAAGGCACCTGCACTGTGGCTCTTGCCGTACAAGTTGAAGAAGAGACCTGTACCGTGACTCCCGCTGTTCTGCTGTGCGGCCATGTTATCGTTTTCGAAGTTGATGGTTGCGACGCCTGCTGGGACGGGAATGCTTGATCCTCCAATGGCAATGATCGCTGGGTATGGAGCCTTTCCGCCAGAGGGGGTCGTGATCTTGGCGTTCATGGTGATGGACTTTCCGCCGTCGGTAATGGTGACCTTGAGGGCACCGCCGGAGAAGGTGGCTGTAACACTTTGCGGCTTTGGAGGGAGGTCACCAAGTTCGTACTTCTGCATCAGGGCGCTGATTTCTTGTTGGCGGCAAGGCCATTGCGATTTACTGGTGATCTTGGTGCCATTGAGGAAAGTGAACGGGTCTGGAAGTTTGGCATCTGTGGTCGAGGGAGTATAGCCGGCTGGGAGACCGCAGGATGCTGCTGCTTGACGCTCATCGAGATAGGGGTATGGGGATGCGAGGGCGGGAACCGCGAGGAGGAAGGTGGAAAGGTACTTCATGATGATGAGAAGGAACGAGAACAGACAAACTTTAACAGTCGAACGGCTGAGCTGAAATCCCGAGGGACGATGGGTACTCATTGTTCGTTCTTATATTGGGAAAGCGAAGTGGTAATAACCGGTTGCGCTGTTATCTACTTCTTCCATATATGGAAGAAGTCTCGCTTAATCAAAAAGGGGGCGGAACATCTGTCTTCCCCGCAAGTGATATTCGGCAGTCTGCCACATGGTAAGATGGTTCTTTAGGGCAAAGTAGTGTACGTCCAATCGCAAAGAGGTGTGCTGATATGTCCCTGCCGACGTAGATTGCCTGCATTACCCCAGAAAGATCGGCAGTTTTTGTCCCGAGAAGGGATGCCTCCGTTTGATCCGCCTTGCCAACTGCCTGTGTCCTTTCTACCGCCCACAGCAAGGGGGTGTCCTTTCAGGACAGTTTGGGTTGATGGCTGATGGGATACTTGCCAAGAGGAGGGGATTTCATGTATATATATTCATTTATGCTCAATCTGATGGTAGATCTAAGAGCCAAGTCTGGATAGAAAGAGATTTGCCGTGTTGAGGCTGAATGTTAGGCGAGCCCAAACACGATCTTCGAAAGTTCCATCAGACTACAATGCAGATCTGATTCGACAAATTCATTGACGCCACCATTAGTCGGCTGCGAATATTCAAATAGCGGAACTGGTTAGCTCGTCATATCTCGTCAGGATTGCCGAACTGTGTGAGGTACTCTAATGTGCTTTGCCATTGGGAAGTGGAGTGGCACTCACTGGAGGGACGCGATCGGGAGAATGCAAGTGGCTCAATACCAGGATTTAACAGGATATATAAAGGGAGTCGTCACCCGCCAAGAGGGTTGAGCTCTGAACTTCCTTTTTCATTGGCATGCTCAACTCCGCTACTTGGCAGAGATACGCGTGATAAAAACATGTTACATTAAGGAAATTGAAGACTCGACCTGGGATGACAGACAGCATTGGGGAGTACCCCTCATCTATCCCAGCGGGAGATGTGGGGCTTAGATGAAAGTAGAGTATGTATGAGTCTTTGGAAGTTTGACAGGGCTTGTGACATAGATTTGGGAGTGTTTCCTGCACCTGGCATAGTACTTCGCGTGGGCGCAGAAGGAAGTGCGGGAATCTGCAATTCGTTGAAGGAGTAAATGCCGTGATGAATTAAAGCTGAAGGCTACCTACCACATTATAACGACACAGGTGAATGTACAGGTTATCTTCGCAATGACGTTCTTCATGACCGGCAGAAGGTTCAGCTAAAAGGGGAAGACTGGAGGCAGCCAAGGGGAAAAGACTTTGCATGGGAGACAACCAAAGTCTGATGGACAGACACCTTAAAACGAGACTGAGAATTTGGATTTCGAGAAGAACCTTGCTTGACTACCATACCCATTTACAATCTATAGGCAGGTAAGTATGATGGGTAGCTCGGCGAGTTAGGAGAAGCGCGTGAGGAGCTGTAAGGAGCGTTGATAAATATGAAGTTTCCATTCCTAGACTTGGCTATCTATAAACAAAGATCAAGCATCACACCCCTCAGGTTTTTCTATGCAGCGGTGGTAATGATGTTAAATCTGAGTCGAACAAGAAACGATTTCTCGGATCTTTAATCGAATCTTTACCTGGCAATCCAAAGCTTCTCATCCTCTGCCTCTCCCGCCTCCGCCATCTCACCAACGCCATTTGTTGCACGGTTTGCTGCAACTCAACAGCAGTGAAGTACTCTCCTCCAAGAGCCTCATCGATTTGCTTTGCCACGTCATCCAGAGTCCCAATTGATCGTTTCCTCTCCTCATTATATCTGCGATTGGAGTACCCAGGCCCGTAATACATGATAAGCCGATTGAAGATAGCCTTGCGGACACTTCGACGATCGATGTGCACACCTAGACTGTTCAGATGCTTGAGGATGTAGATGCCGGATGTCATAGCTGATGACTTTTCCTCCAGGGCATCTCCTGTGGTGAGGAAGTGGACCGGATGGGTGCGTTGAGAGCGCCGGGGCTGGCTTGCCATAAATCCCCATTCCACGATGGATTTCTGGAGTCTTGGTGGAAAGAGTACACACAGTGGGTGCAAACCATGGGAAGTGGGAAGTTCAGCTGGTACACGGTACCTCTGAAGCCAAGATTCTGTACTGTAGTGGTTCTGTAGTCCATAGCAAGTTGCAAGCCAAGAACAAAGATTCCTCATGCTACCCATGTGGCCAAGCATGCCGATGCGTCGGATGATTTCGTGCCAAAGGTTTGGGTGTACGTAGGTACCTGATCTCATGATTGCTTTCAACAATGCTATACTTCGCATCAGACCGTCTTTCCTGTTCAGTCCATTACGCAAGCTAACTGGGCGTTGTCCCATCCGGCGTGGGCCCAGTAATTTTTTGAGTAGAAGGGATACTGTTGCTCCTTTGACAGGAACGCCAGCAATGAGCATATCTTCAAGGCCACGCAAAGCAACGGATGTATCGCAGGTTGAGACGACCATTCTCAACTCGACGTTCCGCTTTTCAATTTCCGGCGACATGCTTGCTAAGAGTCTGATCTCTAGGGTCCTGCGATATTGTGTCCAGTCCGCACCTTGGGCATAGGAAGCAAGTAAAGCTTCTTGCAGCTTAAAGTTTTGAAGTTCATCCGGATGTTGGTCGCTGTGTAAGAGGCCATCAAGTAGATCTAGCTTACCCTTTCGAGCAAAATTTTCGACAGCGCGAGAGAAGAGAGACGCCCCAATAGAGATTCCAAGCACTTTGAGCTGTTCGATTCTTGAAATTATTGCTTCTGGATCAAGATTCCGAAGTGCAATCGCTTGGAGTGACAGAGGGCCAATCTCCTGAACCCCAAGAGCGTGCACTGCATTGATTGCAACATCAAGTGAAACCCAAGTGGTAGCGAACCATCGAGCTCCCAATTCATCGTTGTATTTCTTGATTGGGATATGCATAGTCTCACCATGGATGATGTTCATCATTTCCCGGGAAATCTTGGTGTTGTCGTCAAGCTTCTGAGACAGCGAGGAGGCAAAAGAAGTGCCAGCTTCCACAAGATCTTGAGTGACCTTTCGAGCTGAAGGGGGGTCGTAAGTCGCCAGGTATTGTACGAGAGGTTCGGCCACTTTTGCTGAACGTGGAGCATCGCCATTCTTGCACAGAAAGGAGTGCCATTGCAACGCCGATTTGTACTGCTCTTTTTGGGAGAAGAGGGGGATGATCTTAGCATAGATATTCCGATGTGGTTGCGTATTGTAGATCTGTCTGAGAGTGCCCAAGTCGCCTCCTTTCGAAACCACCCCTCGACACATCTCTGCAAAGGTCCTGGGGCCGGGTTGATGGAGTTTGCTCAAACGATTATGCCATTTCAGAGCTAGATCGCCCTCGTGATTTGCGAGGAAATGACCGACGATCTGAGGGTAGAGTCTACTCCAATACAGACTATGCTGGTGCTTGTTCCGTTTTGCGTATTGGTAGATGCTCTCCAAAACTCCATGGTCCTTGAAGCCAAAGGTCAAAAAGGTATGCCAAAGTTTATCCGCCACATGTCCTGTTGTAGGCAGTCGGATGTCCCTCTCTTGAATAGCATCCCAAAACATCCTGATTCCTTCTGGCCCATATATTCGTTTCCTATACCCAAGAAGCATAGCCCATAGTGACATATCATCCCCTTGTGTTGAGTCCAGCAGCCTACACTGATCTCCAGTGGGTTCAAGGGCCAGGTTCGATTCGAATTTCAATCGTTCATCACTGAATATAGACTCTTCCCAAATAACCCGCCGTATTGATGCAACGTTTTTCGTGCCCGCTTCTGGCTCGTCGGGGCCTAGAGTCACGAGTGCTGCAGGAGATCGTTCCTGCTTAGATTTCGTTCCATTTGGTGCTGCTGATATAAAATCCAGGCTCCTTCTCTGTTCGTGAGACTTGATCGTACTCTCTACACCATACGGAGACACCTCGTCAAGGCAGGCATTGGAAGCTCTCTCAACCCCGTTCCCACGGCCAGCTCTGCCCCCAAGCTCCTGTGCATTCCGATCACCATCCTCGTCCCCATCCCGCTCCCTAGCAGCAACAGCTACCCCAGAATACTGCCTCAAGCACAATCCCCTACTGACCCCCCTCCTTGACTCCAAACTCGCAGGCGCATAGCTATGCACAGCTCCCTCGTCACCAACCAACAACCTCAGTAACTCTCTACCGGACGGCCTAGTAACCAGTCTCTGCAGCGCAGGACGCATTTTTCTTCGGTGTCGAAATCCTCAGAGGCCAATTGGCGTTTTGTGCATCGAACATCGCCATCGCATCGCTCCCTCCGTCGATATGTCTGTTGTTGGTTCCTGGAGTTGAAGTTGTTGGAATTGAAGCTTGGGATTTCCGCTCCTTACCAACGGAAGGCCGCCCCCCATGTGCTTCACGTGATTAGCCCATATATTTTTTTTAGCGCGTCATCATCAGGTCCATTCAGGTGAGGTGGTTGCGGCGCGCCAGCCTTGTCCGTCCCCCGTCTCCCGTACATGTTCATCCAGCCATGCCTCAGATTTACTCCTCTCCAAACTCCATAACCCACCAACACCTCACACTCTCCAACCTCACCACTCGAGGTTAGCTTGCTGTTACTGTCGCATATCGTCGCACACGACCTCAAGTACCGGCTCTCCAACCTCTGCTGTTTGCGCCCATCCAGGAGCTCCTCGAACCCCTCACGGAAGTCTGCAGATGAGCGCCAACCAGGCCACAATCGTCTCCTTCGAACTGAATCAGTAAAATAACCCAGGTCCAGAAAAAATACTCCGATACGGCGCCATGGCTTCTCAAGCTGCGATATTTGCTGAGACCATTGCTGGCATGAAAAAGGCTGTCAAGAGAAAAGCATATGGTAGATTTCTTCCCCCCTCAACTGCCGTCGCCATAAATGCTCACTAACCGGCTTTGTAGATTCAGATTCAGACAGTTCGATCGAGAATCTTACAAACCGAGGGAACAAATTGAGAAAGAAAGCAAGATTCATCCACGAAGGTCAATTGGCGCCCCCGAGCGGCCCCCAGGTCTACAAGAGAGTGCGTTTCCACCTTTTGCAGAAGTCGACGGCATAGACACTAATGCGCCAACAGCGAATTGAACATGCCGGATACCAGAGAGACATTATAAGTCGCAATCCTCCATTAGTTGACGAAGATGGATACGAAGTCGACAGTGACGACGACGACGAGAGGGCTCGAGATGCGATTGCTGCTGCTGCGGAACAGGACCCGTACTCAGATGTAAAGATTGAACGTATGGTCATATATTATGTATTTCCACAGACTTTCTAGCTAACAAGAGTGACACAGATCTTCTTGTGCCATTGACGGCAGCGTCCGACCTCCCTGACCATCCTACCTTATCCAAACCGTTCACCTCGAAAACATTGACGGAATTGACTCAACATGCAGGCGAGATGGTCCAGAAAGAAAAGGCATCGCTGTGGAGGATCAAGCATCTATTGACGAGGCTGAGCGGCGACAATACTTGGTATCCTTGTGCAAGTGTTGAAACCGATAACGACCATACTCTGTTCATGGACGAGCGGGATCCAGGACATGGAAACATGCTTGGGAAGGCAGCTGCAAGAGTGGAGGGGGATCAGGTCTCTACCGGAACCCTTGCTTTGGAGGATGTTGACCAGAGGCTGGCGAACGAGGATCAAGGTCTTTTCTTGGAAGCACTGCAGACCACTGAGAAAACCACAGATGAGGATGTTTCCATGGACTCGACGAATGCGAACGACACAGGGAAGATTACCTCGAGAGTATCGAACGAGTCCACCGCAGCAGTGGCTACATCCGTACAAAATGGCCAAAATGGTGTTTCCGATGGAGCCCCTAATGGAGGCGCAATGAATGTGGACGAACCGGCCAAGGATCAAGGGCTGGGAAGTCATGAAGACCAGGCGCAGTCCACAGAGGAAGTTGATATGGTTGACGGTGAACTGGGAGAGGATCAAGATGGGAATCCGGCGCCGCACCGGATGAGGACACGAGCCCAAGCACAAGCGGCCTCAGACAACAACACTACACGGACCAGATCCACAACCCCAGATTCAGCCAGCGAGATATTCATCCACCCCTTCTTCGTAGCGCCAGCGTCATCTCGCCCGGACCGAAACGTTGGCCTACCCCTGCCAGAAGCGGACGAGACTCGGAGACTGTTGCAGTTGTATATTCAAAAGCAGGAAGAAGTGTGTCGGGGCGCTCAGAAGGTGTACGATGGCTTGCTGAAGGCGGATCGCTACCGCAAACTGGTCATGAAATGGGCAAAGGCTGAGGGGCACGTAGGCGCAAATCGGGACATGTCTGATGGCGAAGACTGGTATGACAAAGAAGAATGGGGCTTGGATGAAGATCTCAAGAAGGGGCAGGACGAAGAGGAAGAGGATGCTGCAACCACAGCGAAAAAGACTCGAACTCGTCGGCAATAGCAATTTCATACAACAATTCTTCTCTGTTGGTGTTGTGGGCTTGTGGCGTTTTGGGGTCCCTTGGTGGGCAGGCACACTTTGCGTGATGATATCTAGGGTTTCTGGCACATGAATTGACGATCAGTTTGAATCACCAGATGTCTGCTGTCCTTTTTCATGTTTGTAGATTCGACTGAGAAGAATAAATCAACTCGTCTCAAGTATTCCGAGTTTCGTCAACTTCACCTCTCAGTTCAAGGTTCTGGTGGTTGTGTGGCTGAAGCTCTCGGGTTTGGAAGTTGAAGCTCATGGCATCCGGAGATCATACCCTTGATTTGAAGCAGTTCGTCAATGTATAGCCAGCTCAGCGTCGTTATGCCTACGTGGGGGCTTGCTCCTTGGACTGAAAGGTTGAGTTGGGATTAGGCTCGAATGGGTACATTTATTGTACACTTGTTGTACAGATATCCTACACGTCTTAACCCGATCGCATGATTCGACATTCGAAACTCCAGAGCCGTTGTACCAGGAGGACGCATATTTCCTTGGGTCCATTTTCCTTGGCCCGACATCCCTTACTGTCTACTCTTAGAAAGGGAGACAAAATCCGAAATACCACAGCGAACGGTTATTCATTTCTTGCTCTCCTCCTTCCCCCGCACAACCTTCTCATCGATCTCCTTGACCTCCTCAGCTTTGTCCTTCCCCCAACTCCACACTTCCCAGATCTGATCCATAATCAAGCCACCATATCCCCTCCCTTCCTCCAAAGCCTCTTTCTCTTTTTGATCCCTCTTCGCCTTCCAATCCGCACCTTCATTACCCATCCACACCTTCTCTAGTAAACCTCTCTCCTTATCCTCAGCATTCTTCCTCCGCACTTCGGCTACTACGTTTTTATCATCCGCGGCATTAACATTACTGATGGACTTTGAAAATATCCCAGCCTCCCTCCGTTCGCGTTCCTCCTTCAAGCGGCGCTGTGTCTCCAAAGCTTTAGGCGGTAGATCATGACTCGACATACTCTCCATCCTGCTCCCAAAGCGCTGTGCTATGCTTGCGCCTGTGTAGTGTGATGCGAGGTGGTTGCCGCCAGCGAAGAAGCCGGCTGTGAGGGCCACGGTGTAGAAGTCGAGCTTGCGAGGTGGCAGTAGGATCACAATCGGGCAGACGATAAGTGCACCTAGGGCGATATTGTGGTAAATGGTTTCGCGGGAGTTGGGGTGCGAAAGGGGGGTGGGTGTTGTGGTTGACATGATTGCGTGGAAGGAGTTGAGCCTCCAGAGGTGAATTGGAACACGACTTTCGCTCTGGACTTTATAGCATCCTTCTCATTGAATATGACTGTCGAATATATATTGAAGAAGGCGTTTTTTGCAGCAGATGGTCGTTATCTTCGAATGAGTATTGGTTGTTTGAGGTACTTGTATTGAAAATATAAAGTTAAAGAGAAGAGAGTTGAACCTTGAGCTCACTCCACTGTCTCGGCTACCAGCCAAGGACAGACTCACAGCCTCGCCCTCAAGTCACGTCACGACCTACCACACTGCGTCGCAACAATCCATCCATCACCCATCAATACCTGCATCGCATCGCACCCATCACTACCACTACCCTGCCAGCATCGTAGACCATATATTGCAGCCATCATGGCGGCTGCAGCAGGGAGCAAAGGTACGTAGATCGCCGCATCTGCGCGATCTCATAGTTGACGTCCTCCCAAAGAACCCCCGCAGATTGTTAACTCTTTCAGCCTCAGTTGCCAGCGATGATGACTCCACGATCAAAGTCGCACCCAAGAAGGAGACCAAGGACAAGCCCAACGGAACCATCAAACTCAAGAAACCTCCGCCGAAGCATAATAAACCAGGGAATTGGCGTGATGGGAGTGTAGTCGATGGTGGGCCCCCCCCCATTCAAGTATGCACCCGTACGTACTTATCATCACAGACGACAAGAAGAAGGGCACCGATACACCTTCGACCAGCTCTGTGCCGGTTTCCCCGGGTCCCATAGTCAATCCCCTCGACGATGCTGCGCGAGATACCTTTCCTACCGGTCGCCCCCTGGAGGACGGAACTTCTCTCCTGCAATGCAAGCACTGCAAGAAGAGCATCATGAAGGACAAGATGCCGGCGCATCTCACCCAGTGTTTGGAGACTAAAAGACAAAAGGCCCAGCGGAAGAAAGAGCAGAAGGAAGCTCGAGAGAAGGAGAAGAAGAAAGCTGCCAAAGAGAATGAGAAGGATGAGGAAGGGGATAGCAAGATGGCTGACGAGGACGAGGAGGACGAGGAGGCCTCACCCGAGAAGAAGGGCCCTGGAGGATTGAAGTCGACGAAGAAAAGCGCCGGGAAGAAAGTCGAGGTTGATGACACCAAGAAGGGCAAGAAACGCAAAGCGGAGGGTGACGCAGAAAAGGGACCAAAGCAGAAAAAGAAGAAGGAAGAGCCAAAACCGAAAGCTCCAAAAGCAAGAGGTAAACGATTTTCCAGTCGTGTTACTCTGTCTCCTATTCCAGAGGATGATTCGGTCTCAGTGGACACGGAATTGCGACCATTCTCCTCGCTTGGGCTTCATTGACCCATGGACTCGGCAAGAAGAGGGGCTCGTTTATGATTTCATTTTCATTTTATTTACGAGCATCTACGAGCATTTTCTAACGCGCAAAAGGTCCCGTCGATGTCGAGAGGCAGTGTGGTGTCATCAAAGATGGGGTACCTTGTGCTCGTTCCCTCACTTGCAAGAGCCATTCAATGGGGGCAAAGAGGGCTGTCCCTGGGCGATCTCTACCATACGACATGCTGCTTGCAGCATATCAAAAGAAGAACCAGGCAAAACAGCAAAGTAAGTTCCTCGGCCCTGTTCCCTTGAGCTTCCTGACACCGATACAGAGGCTGCAATTGATGCGAATGCCCCACTGGAAGACGAAGAAGAAGGGAACGGTCCCGTAGACTCGGATGAAGAGTTGGCTGCTGTGCAGTACGGCCTCTTGAATTGGAATCCACAGCCTGTCGTCTCGGCTCTTGTCCAAATACCTATAGAACGCCAGTACCAGAAACAACGATTACGAGAACAGATGATGAATGCGACGAATGGTGGAACTATCAACATCTTCAAAGTCAGAGGATTTGGGGCACAGAAGCTTCGACCTGATCATCCACACTTCGTGGAACGCGAATTTCCTGGCGATGTTGAAGGCGAGACAAGACCGCAACCCTTGACGGATGGCATGGCAGCAGTCGCGGCGAGGAGGGCAAGTGGCTTCAATATGCAGCTACCTCCGCAGAGAAAGTCTTCTGGGAATGCTCAGCGGTAGGCGTTTGGGGGCTTGTATATATTTTTAGGATCGGACAACCATTGCATGGCGTTGGGGCTGGGCTCGGCTGGGCTGGATACGATTAGGACTGGCATGTCTTTGGATCATCCATATGAGGTTTTGGCTGGATTTAGCTGGTGTTCAAGGAGGTTGGCGTAGACTACAATAGCCGGAGAGCTAAGGTTTCGGACTTCTACTTCACAGCGAGAGCCTCCTGTAATACAACTCAAGGGGCCAAGGTTTTTCCTGGCTCTCAACGTCTCTCTGATCTAACTCCTTCACTTTGTTCGGGGTTGCATAACTTTAACTGCGTGGGTACAGTAGGCTTGAACACTCCATCCTTGGACTTGAAAGTGGTAGGTAGTTAGTTGAATCGTGCCAAGCCTAGCAAGTCAACATTTTCGAAAGCCAGGACATCACATCCACTACTCAAAGTCTTCTCAGACCCAAGAGTACTCTACCGAATGAAGAAACGCACCGGACCGTCTCGCCACCCACCCACGATCCCATCCCATCCCTCCGTGCAAAGTATGCAGAGCAGAGGTTCATACCGAGCGCCAAGAGATGAGGCATATTTTCCTCTCGCATACTTCTGGAAGCTGTAGCCCATCTATGCCACAAAGCTCGGCGATTCCTCGTGCACATTACTAGATAAGCTATCGCCTCAGCCCAAGTCGGCTCGATTTCCTACCCAAGTAAGGCTCCAACGGGCACGGCTTGTCAGTGACCAGTATTCTGTCTGTGTCATATATAGTGATTTCTCTCTAATTGATTATTTTTAGTTATATCAAAGGCCACTAATCACTTGAACGTCATAATCTCATAAATTTGTAAATCGGGTGGCAAGCACTCGCTCGCTCACTCACTCATCTAGCCAGAAGACCAAGAGATCAACAATGATAGCAAGGCAAAAAGTAAGAGGGGCTCAAAGCCATCTTGTTTTTCACATTCTGTTCTCCCCACACCAACGTGTCTCCTCCTACCCCATCCTCTCATTAACCCACATAACTCCATCCTATCAAACCTCCCTCCCCGTTCATGTTAAGCATAGCACTTCCCAGACTAGCCTCTCGGCAAACTCGGTACAAAGAACGGCAGCAAAACCAGTAAAAGCAACCAGCCAAGCCCATTTCAAACGCAACTCAAAGCAAGAAACCACAACATGTAAAGAACATAGGTTCGAAACGCCCGCGCCCAAATTTTCAACACGCTTACCCAGCGGAAGAGAAACAAGTAGACCTTTGTGTGCCATATCGGGACAAGGAAAGAAGAAAACCGGTCCAGCAAAGCAAGCAAGTAACGTAAGTAGGTAAGAAGGCATCTGGCTGGCATCATCACCACTGTCTCCACCTGGTCGTATCGTATCTCGTTTTTCTTGATCTGGATCTAGTCTGATGCATTTTTGGTGTCTCGATGTTGAACTGAACCCGAAAAGAGCAATTCCTCCGGCCATTCATTCGTTTTGATGATGAGTAAGGTCCCCAATTTATGCTAATGGTACTATTGAAATTCGTAAGTGTCATATCTCATGCCTTTCGTTCGTTCATTCGTCCTGGCTATCTCGTGGATGTATGCAATGCAGTGCGCCCATTAACAACGTCGACACGCATCCTGCGCCTCGTCTCCTCGCCAAACCCAATCTTCCTCGTCTCCACGCGTCAGCTAGACTGCTTCCTTACTGGCGGGTCTTCGGACTCAGGGGTCCATTCTTCCGGTTGGAAGTTTGGATTATTGTAATGAGCCGTGTTGTAATGACTATTCTTGAAAGTAGACGTTTGGAACACGACTGGTGATTCTTGCCAATCGGTCGCGGCTGCGGCCTCCCACTCGTATCTGCTAGGACGGAACTGACTAGATTTGGTGCTTGGACTAGGTGACGAGAGCTCCGATGCATGGCCCGATAGGGACGGATGGGAGGAGAGAGATGGCCGGTGCTGCTGTAGTGGCGGCGGCGGAATATGAGTGTGTATTGGTAGCTGTGTTGTTGGGTTTTGGAAGGATAAGTGGGCTGATGTGAGGCTTGGTGAGGTTAGCGAGCTTGGGGGCGGCGGTTGCGCGGGAAAAGAAGCCGGGATCGCGTTTGAGGCCGTTGCCGAAGAAGCGCCAGGGGAAATCGGAGAAATTGATACAGACACTGGAGATAGTGGGTAGTTGTCGAATTGGGCTGTGTATTGTGAGGGTAATCCGTGATGTGAGGGTTGAGGAGCAAGTGAGAAGCCAGGTATGTAGGAGAGGAGGGACATGTCCATCTGAGAGTAGCCCCCCCTCGTCGATACAGGCGCACCTTGGACAGGTTGTGGTTGGCTGAAATTGGTTGCTCTGTTGACCTGGATGTTTGTGTCTCGTGTAGCTTCCTTGACAGCTTGTATGGCGTTGCCGTGGTCTTTGTACAGGATATCGTAGTGGCTCGGTCTGTACAGAAGGTAGATCATAGGTCCATTGGGGTTCGTTGGAATGCCATTGGCATCTTCTGTTTGGAAAAGATAAGTATTGGCTTGTGATCCTGGACTCCGGTCGAGGTAGAGAATCTCCACTGCAAATCCAATTGGCTTCAATAGAACATCGATCAGAAGGGTCATTCCTAGGTGATCAATCTCCTGGTCGGGAATCAGAATACCATTCTTCAGATACTCATCGATCCCAACATCGGGAATGAATCCTTGATACAATGGAGGGTTACCCTTCAGACATGAACTGGCCAGTAGTCTGAAGTGGTATACGATTGCGTTGGAGATTTCCTTGTTGTTGAACCGCTCCAGCAGTAAATTCTCTGCTTCTCGAGGTGACGTTTCCACCAGATCCGTTATGCATTTTAGAAGGTCCGTCGTCTCCTCTACCATGGCTTCGAACATCCAGGAGTCAAATCCTCCGACGGTTGTGAGCAAGTTGTTCAAGGAGATCATGCGTGCTATCTCCCCCTCCAGCTGGTCCCTGTCCCGTAATCGTAGCAGCGTCTCGAAGTAGGCATATCCGGCAGCTGTAGAAGCAAATTAGCAATTAATCCGTACCACCATGGGCTGTTCCGAAGGGCATTTCTTGGAGCTTCGTGGAGTTTGTTCGTCAGGGAGCTCTTACCCCGCCATCCACAGTTCCCATCTCCCAGGATCGGTCGATAATGCGAGTATTTCTGCGGTAACGCCTGCCACACATCAGCGCAGGCCTAATTGAAGTCTGCAGATGGACTCACAGCTGTCTTCGCCACGTATATGGGGTCTGCCTTTGCGTACTCCTCGGCGATGGCCAGACTGCTCCTCTTCTCCCCTACCAACGGACCCTACAACACGATAATCAGTATTGGTCAGAGCACAGGATCTGCTGATTAGCTTACCGCCAGCGCAGGATTGTATTCTCGGGCCAATGCCTCCTGGGCATCGATGTCGTTCATCTTGTTGAAATAGTGTTGCGGGAGGCCCGAGCCGTTGATGGTTCGAAGTTCGCTGCAAGTGGGGATGTGGATGGGGATGGTGACGAGCCGCCGTTGGTTTGTTTGTCCCCAGGTAAGGTAGGTATTGTAGTGACGGGTCTCAAGTGAAGGATTGATTGTCTACAACAGCAACTGGTGTATGTATGTGCTTGGAGTGAGGAAGCACTTGAGTACGGTACTGGCAATGTCGATGCTGAGGGAGGCTGAGACGAACAGAAGCAAATCAAGGTGTGGCTTCTCAGTCGCGGTTGGAATAAATAGTCCGTACTGCAACGAAGCAACTAACTACCTGGGTAGGTACTTGGGTACATAAGGCAAGGTAAGTATGCCAGCCAGCCTGCCTTCCGCGGTTTCGCGCCTGCCCTGGCCTGCGCCCCTCAAAGAGCTGCACGGCAGGTGAGGTGGTGGGTACAGGTGAGGAGGAGAGTGAGTGGTGTGGTGTGTTGTGGTGTTGTTGTTTGTTTGTTGGAGCTGGGAGTCAGGTATGGTATGGTTGGTACGGTATGGTATGGATGGGGCTTTGAGCCCATCCAGAGTGTACTGTCCGCTTGCTGTGCTGTGATATGCGCTATTATGCCATACTGTACATTGCCAGACTTTGCCCGGTATGTGCAATGAATGCTGCTGCAAGTTCCCGTTTCCACCAAGCAAAAAAAGCAATCAAAGGATACAAACAAACTATTTGGCCGGAGCAGGTCGGGGGGGGGCTGGCTGACTTGGTTACAGCAATGCTCTTTTATTCTATCCTACTTGCCTCACGTAGAATAAGACGTAGAATCAAATCAACAGAGGAGCAGAGCAGTGCAGTGCAGAGCACGCAACACTTCTTCGCAGCAAACTTTTCCCCTCTACATGTTGCACAACAGTATCAAAATACACACAAAAATCAAAGAGCCTGCCGCCGTAGTCCCAGTCCTCGGCCGCCTAGGCCTAGGCCTAGTCCTAGTCCTGGTGGAGATGGGACCGGAACCGGAAACCAGCAGCCGGACAAGGAGAGTGATTGGCTGTGGTCAGGGGCCCGCGCTCCTCGTCTCCGTCCTTGGTATTGCCCTTCGGTAGAAGAAGTATTTCAGGTTTGGTGCGGGAGGTACTGTAAGGGTTAAGGTAGGGATGATAACGTAAACAAGGGCGTCCGGTGGGCAGTGAGTGAGTGCTTTTCCTGCCAATGCCGCGGATCAAGCGGCTCCATGGATGGATAAGATGAGGTGTAAGTGTTAGCTAGGTAAGTTGCCTCATATATGTGTTGCCATGGTTGTATTGAAGATAGCGGTTAACAAGAACTGACAATTCATGTATTAACAAGATGTCTGTTGAAGCCGAGTGAGTTCTGTCAGAGTTAATCTAAAATACACGAGTGATGTTATTCTAGGAACAGAAATACAGTGTATGCATGAGGGCTACCTGTCTACCCAGACATCTCCCTCTCCAGGCCTAGAGGTAATCATCCCCGTTACGCACCAGAAGTGAGATAGTCTGGAACGATCAATGGGAAGGGAAACCCTTATCCATGTCGAAGCAATCTCGCAACAGCCGAGCAACAAGACCAACAACAATCAACACAACGTGTAACTTATCCGGAGCCCCTAATCCAGATGCCACACTACCCAGCTTCTTCTCACCCTCAACCATGAAATCCTCCAACTCCATGAGAGAACTCCCACCGAGTAAGGCGTGCATACTTTAACCAACGAGGCGAAGTAAGTAATGAAGGTGCAGACATAGCATCATTCCTTCAACCTCTTCATCGGTCTCGAATCACCTGGCAAGCTACTCTTACGAATATCATTATCATTCTAGCTGACCTTCAAGAACTAACGAAGCAATTACTCGATACCTACCTTAGGTTTCGAATGCAAACTTATATCCCCAAAAACAATTTAGGTATTCTCTCAAACTCCGAAAACGCTCATGTATTATTTCATTTCCCTGCACAGTGATTTTTAATTCATGTCACCATTGCCCGGGAATCATACTCGGAATACAAACTACATCCCATCTCGAGCCATCTCTCGAAACCGAAACATGCCCGTCAATACGCCTCTTTCAAGCGAGTTTCCTAGCACTGAGAACACTCGCCAAATGACTCTCAAACCAAAGTCGTTGCTACTATACATTATTCATCATGCCCAAGCTCCGCTCAGAAAAGATAGCCACGGCAATTATTCGCACCACAAAGACACACCGTCACAGTAGTCGCCCATTCCTTGTCAGTCAGATCATTGATATTCCTCTCGTCCTTCCTATGGCTAACACCATCGGTGTAGTCAAACGTCAACTCGGTCTCCTTCTCAATATCCTTCAAAGCGAAGAAAGACAGGCCATGGAACGGCTTATTCGCATGATCCGTGACAACAGCGAAGATGCGTAGGTTGGGATCGCAGGAGTGGTTGATGAACCTGGTTGGGCCCGAGAAGAACTCGCCGTCGATCTCGTAAGGGTCACCTCGAAGTCGAGGGTCCTGACTGTCTGGGTCGCTGAATTTGTCCAGGGCAAAGAGGTAGACGTCCTTGTGGGAGAGGCTCGAGCCAGCTTCACGACGTAGCCGGGCTTCAGTCGAGGTGATGAGCTCGCCAACGTAACTGCCTACGAATTGGCCACGCTTGATATCCTCTTTTGCACGAACACCTGGAACATATCAGTTCTCGTTTTCAAAAGCATTAGTGGCAGGACTTGAGTAAGAAAGGAGACGGATACATACCCCAGCCACGATTGTCATCTGTTGGGAAGACTTGTAGATTGACCTTTCTTCCAGCACCAACTATTCGATTAGGACAGTCCGCGCTGCAACCACATCTCGCATGGCACTCATAAATCGGCTTCCTCGACGTGAGCATGTGACCTCTTAAGCAACCCTTCCTGTCTCCAACAACATGATAAGCATTCTGCTTCACGCCCCTCCCATCATTCTGGACATCTTGCAAGCAATGACATGTGCCAAACATGCACCGATGGTCATCGTCACACTCGCAACCCGAAAGAAACATCTCATCTGCAAGATGAACACCCTCTCGCAAGATGTTTTCCTCGATGAACGTAAAATCCCTCGGAATAGTGCGGCGCTCATGGCCGTCGAAGACAATCGAGACAGGGTAGAGACTGTGCGTCGAGAACTTGTTCAGTTGGCAATACTGACATTTGCTCTCTGCCTCGGATTCATCTGGATCGTTTTTGCCGTGGAAGAAGAAATGATTGGAATGCCTCCGTTCCATGTAATTTACATTTGAACCATTATCCACGAATGATGTTTTCGTAGGACTTGGTGAAGGTGATATGAGATCCATCATTGCGAACGAGAATTAAATATCAAACCTGAACGTGTTTGTTATTATCTTCAATTAATTGTAGGTACGGAATTGAGGTGAAGGCTGACTAGCTCAGTCTCGGATTAATGATTTTCCGCGAAAATGAGTGCATTCAGCCTTTCGCTTAGGCGAAGCGAAATAGTAAAGAACGATCCAAGCACAACTGTTGAAATAATAAGTGGGCGAACTTGGAACTTGAACGAGACCCAAATCGGAATCTTTATAAGCGACACATTGGCATAGAATAAATCTACTGTTGTTATGTTATTGATTTTTGGTTGGAGACGGCCTTGCATTCTTAGTCCCACGGAAAAGAGTGGGTATCACGACAAAGCATCATCAGGAGGTTATTTTTATCAAATACCACATTCATTAAATAAGATAAACATGGCAGGAAGAGGTCCTTAAAAGCTCTATTGATTGACAGAGATTGACAAGAAAGGGGAAATCCATGTCTATATCAAAGTTGAATCTTACAACAGAACAACAACAAGACAACTAACAACCACCAACATGGCACTCAGATTGTCTGTAACCCCAAGCCTAGAAGCCACTCTACTCGACTGCTTCTGATCGTCCATTGGCACACTCTCTACCGTGGGCGGTGCCGCAGTAACCATCGCCTTCGCGTTTGTTGATGAGGTAAATGCTGGCTCCTTCCACCAATCCGGTCCAGCTGGCCTCACGAGGCCCGTAGGTGTATGTGTCGATGGCGGAGGCAAAGACCAGGACTCTCCATTTCCAGGCGGATGTGTCCACAAGGCTTCTTCTTGGTAGTCAAACGCCGAGTTCCACGTAGTTGTTACGGTGCGAGTGGTTGTTTCTTCGGTGACAGTGACGGTCACCATTGACACCGAGGAGGTGAGTCTCGGGGTCACAGTGGTGCTGGATGTATAATCGGGGCAGTGCGCCCAGTATGCCTCCTCTGGGTACATGAACGCAGACAACTTCAGACCGCATGGTGGAGGTGGGAGCTTGTCCGCCGAATCTGTGATTGTTCGAATTGTGCCCTTGTCAGTAACGGTAATGGTCACCATCGAAGCGGAGGAGGTGATTGCTGGGGTAGGTTCTGGAGTGACCGCGGTGCTGGACGTGTAATCGGGACAATGTGCCCAATATGCCTCTTCTGGATACATGAAAGCAGACAATTTGAGCCCACAAGGAGGAGGTGGGAGATCATCAATTGGTGCTGTGATGGTGCGGGTTGTGCCCTTGTCGGTCATGGTGATGGTGACAAGTGAGACGGGGGAGGTAATGGTCGGCGGTGGTGCGAGGAGTGGCTCTGCTACCACGGGTCTTGTTTGCTCTTTGGCCATAGGCATGTGCCCGACTTCTTCGTGAGTGGTGTGCATCGGCATGGCAATAGCCTTGACCTCCTCGTGGGCGTTGTGCACATGCATTGCGGCGGCCTGGAATTCCGAAGCAGGAAGTTGGGCTTGGTAGCAAACCTTTTCACGTCTCTCCTCGCGGTGCACTTGGACATCGGTTGTTGCGCAAGGGCAAACGGCGGAACCGGCCTCAATGGTTCGAGTGACCCTCTCTCTGGCAAGGCAGTGCTTGACGACTGATGGGCATTCATTGATGATGTCCACATGAATCTTATAGATCGGCTCCACGGCGTAGCCAGGCGGGATGAAAGTGATTGTTGGTCTTGGAACCCCGACCTTGATAATTGGGGCGAGGGTCGTGGTGACTAGAACCCGAGTTGTTGTGACGAGACCGATATGGCATACCTTGACCGTGAGAGGACATTCGGTGAAGGTGTGGACTGATGTGCTGTAGACTGTAGAGATCACGTATTCTGTGACGGATATTGTCTCGGTCGTTCGGATAGCTTTCGTCTCTGTTGTTGGCACGAAAACCTCGCGGAACACAGCAGCCATTGAAACTTGAGAGGAGCTGGAAGAGAATCCACTGACTGTTGAATCGGCAATTGAGCTCGACAAGGAGCCGGACAAAGACATCGTACTGTTAACATATGGTGCAGAAGTTGACAAGTGCCCATCGGATGTAGAATTCGCGAATCTCGTTATTTGCTTGTTTCTGTGAGATGTGGTGTTCTTACGTGACATAGATTCACTGTTTGAAGATGGAATAGATGTTGTCATCGAAGATGAAGATGTAGCCGAGGAAGTGGAGGCGACGGAACGGGAGGTCGTGGAAATCAATGAAGACGACACAGTTTCAACCGAACTAGAACCTGACACCACTGAAGTTGGCGATGAGCTGCCGGTTTGGCTGGGAATGGAGTTTGCAGAAGTCTGAACGACCGAGGGGCTCGATAAGGTTGGTGGTGGATCTGGAGAAATCCACGTTGCGAGACACGAACACCCTGAGCTGATCATCACGGGGTTCCTGGAGCAGTTGTCCAGGTAAGCGGGGACGCTGGCCGTTTCGGCATTTGAAGTAGCAGTATATCCAGAGCAGAAGTCCTTCGCTTCATTGCCGAACCGGAGAAGAGCTCGGTAGCAGTTGTCTTCGTTGCAGATGTAGGGGGTGGTGGTTGGAAAGGCCGGTGATGTGCTTGAGGAACTGGCCAGCGTCGCCACGGAAGTTGTGCTAGATGCAATCCCCGAGGACGAGAAAACTTCAGAGGTTGATGATTGAGATTCAGCGCCAACGGCGCTCGACGAAGAGACATCTGTAGCCGCTTACGTGTTGGAAGATTGGGATCTAGAGGAGCACCTAGTGATCGTCGAAGAGAAAATCTCCGTTCCGGCTGCCGATGGTATCTTTGTCGAACCAGAAACATCGGAAGATGAGGTAATTTTCTGACTACTAGAGGATTGAGCACCAGATAAACTTTCTATGCTTGAGGACGACGCCATAGAGGTGGCAAGTGTGCCGCTAGACGTACTTTGAGCTCCAGCAGTCGAATTCGAATCCACGCAAGTGAAGCAAGAAAGATCAAATCCTTGGTAGCTGCTAGCCGTGTTCTCTGGATCATTTTCTGGTATGAAGCCAGCTTGACTCTGGGTCCCTGTGTGAAGCTCACAAAAAGGAGTTTCCTTTTCTTCAGTACGGATATTGAAGGACTTGCAGTTTGATCGACCCGCACATTTTGAAGCACAGAAGAGTACAGAGGTAGACTTGACATCGTAGAGATCCTCGACAAAGTAGTCAAAGTTGGTAATGACACCAGTTGGGCCACAAATCGAGCCAACTGGAGCTGAGTCTTTGAGGGCGCAGGTCTGAGAGGCTGCTTTCCCAAGAGAGGGAAGAGCAGCGAGGAGGATTATACCCGCAATCTTGGTGATTGAGGGAGCCATGATGGTTGAGGATGGTGAAGAGATTGAGTCTGGGCTGAAGGTTGAGGGATTGTGGGAGCAAAGCAAGACTTATACCACAGTTGGATGCCCAAGCCGTTTTGAGACTGTTGGATCGAGCATCATGTCTCTTGTGCGTTTAGGGGACTTTCCATCATCGCATTATCCTTTCGCTCCCAAAAATACTTATCCATGGTAACTTCCAGATTCGGGGCTCGAGGGGGGTCCATGGAACCGGGCCGGAATGGCCTACTATCTCACACTTGATCAAAGACTGGTCTGCACTAGCAGTTTCGCATGTACTAAACGTAAGGAATATTAGGAAGTGCTGCGGAAAGTAAAGGGAAACGCTAAAACTGGAAGGTTGACACTAGAATTTCTTGCTTATAAACAACTTTACTCTGATGGTTTAGTGCCGTTTAAGGTACTCTCTTGTAATAATATTTTGGCTACTGGCAGCTCAAAATTCCGAGTTTATAACGAACGGCAAAATCACAATAGAAAAAGTGTCGTAGGTCTGAGAATCGATTGAACATTGTAGAATCTTTATGTCGAGCTGCACGAATTTATTTGGATCGTGGGTAGGTAGTCGGGAACTAGTTCACGCTATTACGTCGAGCTTAGAACATATTAAAGAGAGCTTTAAGCTTGGATTAACTTGACCTAGGTATCTCACCGATTACCAGGTAGAAGCTATTTTCGTTTCGTTGCTAAATTGAGTTATCTCAGGTTGCGTTTTGTAGCCAGACCGGCCGGCGTGAGTATCTCGCAATCCCGTTGCATCACAACATAATGCGCCAGCACTACTAGCCCGAAAGCTCCACTCTTTAGTCCATAATTCTTTTCGAAATTTACTGCTTAGGTAATGTGGATATTTCATACGACTCCGGTCACATGACATCATTTCCCCCACCGCGCCACATCCGCACATCCCATCCCACGCCACGTCTCCCATGATCTCTACGCGACCTGCGGAATTATCCACCCACCCCAACGTCAACATCAGCAGCGTCAATATCGAGTCCTGTCCCGCCACCAGCCACAATCCAAATCACTGGTACTGTGGATAGAGTGACGGAGAGTTCTGCCAAATCATCATGGCCCCTGCCCACCGTCACACCGCGCCGTCAGGTCCTGCTCCGCCCTCCAAAACACTCGTGGTGGACAATGGCGCGTACACAATCAAGGCTGGATTCTCGTCGCCCTCGATCGAATCTCCGGAGCAAAGCATCATACCAAACTGTCTGGCAAAGGACAGAGACAGGAAGGTCTACATCGGGTCCCAGGTGGCGTCATGCAAGGACTTCAGCGAGATGACATTCCGGAGACCGGTGGAGAAGGGTTATATCGTGAGCTGGGAGGCAGAGAAGGAAATATGGGAGAATGAATTCTTTGATGCGAAAGCAAAGCTTCATTGTGACCCGAAGGACACTGGATTGATTCTCACCGAGGCTCCCAATGCTCTGCCAGTCTTGCAAAGCCATTGCGATCAGATCGTCTTTGAGGAGTTTGGATTTGCAAGATATCTACGCACCACGGGTATGTACGTACACACAACCTTTGCGATATGTTGAAGGATACCATGGGCAGACAGTAGAGGACTTCAGATAGAGTTAGTAGCCACATTGATGAACATTTAACTGATTCTGACTAGGACCTGCCCTCAACGCCTACAACGATATCCAAACTTTCTTTAAAGCACCTCCTCGTCCTGCAAATGTCGTCGCTACTCCTCCCGCAGAAATACTGATGCTGATCGACTCTGGATACTCGCATACTACGATAACGCCCCTGCTTCTTGGCCAACCCCTACAGAAGTCCATCAGGCGACTTGAGATTGGCGGGAAGCTCCTCACGAATTATCTCAATCGACAGATCTGCGTCCGGCAGTATGACTTGGCGAACGAATCATTTCTCGTCAACGAAATCAAGGAAGCTACTTTGTATGTCTCCAAGGATTTTAATGGGGATATGGAAAAGACATGGAAGGGGCCGAGAGGAGATAGAAGGCCAGAGTACGAGACTGGAGGAGGCATCGCCAAGGACTATGTTCTGCCAGACTACCATGCAAAGACACCTGGGTTCATGCGGGACCACGACCCCCAAGCTGCGACGAAATTGAAGGAGCTGACGAGAGGGAAATCAATAGGAGCCTCCGAGGATGTGGTTACTCTGAGAAACGAACGCTTCGCAGTCCCAGAACTGCTGTTCAATCCCACCAATATCGGATTAAGGCAAAGTGGAATTGCTCAGCAGGTCCTGGACAGCCTTTCAAGTATGCCACCTGGATTGTGGCCGGGCTTTTTGGCGAACATTGTTGTTGTTGGTGGGAATGCAAACATCGAAGGATTCGTGGCGAGATTACAGATGGAGATACGAGCATTGGCCCCGGCAGAGTGTATTGTGAGGGTAGCAAAACCCACAAATCCGATCATCAGTACATGGCAAGGCGGTGCAAATATTGCGAAGGATGAAGACCTATTACGAAAACTGAGTGTCACGAAGGAAGAATACGAGGAATATGGGGCTGCGTGGGTGGCGAGGAAATTCAGGGGTGGGTAGAAATTCATATCAGCGTTCCCGACGACGATCATTTCGAAGATGGGAGAGAGGAAGGCTGGGGCATGAGCTTCACTCGAAATGCATCAATCAGAGCACCTGTCACATCCTCGAACTATCCAATTGTCTTACTTTCCATACAACTGATTTCTGACCCCTACTCAAAGCCACCTGGAGAGCTCGCCTTTCAACTTGTTTTCGTCTGCGGCATGCTTTTCCTTCGGGTGATTCACGTGGAGGCTTTCCATGGCAATGTCTGAAGCACGAGTAAACCACAAGCAATTTTGAAGCTACGATTCAACCTCCGCTCATCGTTATCTTTGGTTCATCAAGAGCGCATGATTGAGAACGTGCTTTCGGTCCTGCTCTCATGATGTCGGAAAGCAGGAGTTCCAATCATTATCCAGATCCGCGCACTGAACCCCCTATGTGGACCCGCGGTCTATCAATAATATCTTCCTGAAATCCAACCCTAGGCAAAGACTACCTACACTACCTGCCTACTTACCTAGTACCCACTGGGTACCTAGGCTAGGTTCAAGAATAGGAGGGAGTCTCAAGTCTGCACGCCTCAAGTTGGTTTGGAAAACAATAACCCTTCACTGTAACAACCAGCAACTGTAACAACCAGCAATTGTAACAACCAACCACCAATTCAATATGTTATTTATTTCTCAACATGATTTTCATTATATCTCTGAGTAAAAAGTAAGTATTTTGTGTTTATCAATTTCCTATTCATCGAGCCTATCTATAGTATATTCGTATATATTCGTGACCTTTCTTAACGCCTAAATACTACAAGTGCAGGTGGGCGGCTGAAGTCAGCAGAGTTGCCAGAGTAAAGCGTCACACTGGTCCTGCTGGAGTGAGTGTATCGCTGGAATCTTGCATCTGAAACTCTCATTTCAAGAATACGTTCTTATTTCGGGAAGCTCATTATTTTATAACCCTGCCATCCAATAATCCACCTCAACCGATTCGATCAACACCTAACGCCATATATCCACCACCCTAAGCCAATACTACACAGCAAGTCTCGCAAATAAAACCAATCGTACATACGAGGACCGTCTACCTCAGCCGTTTCAAATCCCGATTATAGTCCTCGACCTCATCCTCAACTACCATGAGTTGGTTGTTGTCTCCAACATCGGATTTCCCCGTGGCTTGGTAGGATTCAGGGAAGAGCGTAGATTCAATGCCCTTATTCCCAAGTAAGAAATCCCCGAAGTACTTCACAGCATTGAATGCCTCTTCTCCCGTCGGCACGATGTTATCTTTCGGCAACAGGAAACCATAGCTCCCTGTATCACGGAGCTTGATCTGATAGCTGTATCGTACTCGCATCTCGTGGTAAAACCAATCAATTGCTGATCCACCGCCGGTCTCCATGCGAGAGAATCCTCCTGCGCCTTTGAGCTTCTTGGATGAAATGGCTCCTTCGCAGGCGGATGCAACGCTGTATTGCTCACCACTTGATATCCTGATGGCCTTCGCAAGTCCCATGCCCAATTCCTCAAGATTCTCCAGGCTTGGTGGGTCGGCATTACACGAGTACGAATAGGGATATAGGACCTGCTGCGAGTATGAATGCAAGTCTAAGAATCCAACAAATCTGACTGCATTGTTTTCCGTTTCATTCTTGGCCCATTCGGCAAACCTGTGTGATTCAACGGCTTGGAATGGCTCATCTCCAGGGTAGCTTTCCGAACAAGGATTGCTCTGATAGGTCGTTCCATCCCATTCAAATCCGAAAGTACGGTCCAGATCTAGTCCTCGGCAGAATCTCAGGCTGGTCTGTTGGCGATTCTTTCTCCATAGTCGATCGTTTTCCCAGGTATAAACATACCCATCTGGATTGACCGTAGGGATGAATATGAAATCGAATTCCTGAAGAAGTTTGGTGATTCCTGGAGACTTTCCATAAGAAGTGATTAAGGACCAAGCAATGTATGTCACAGTGCTCACGGAGATCCATTCCCGAGCATGAGAGCCCCCTGAAATGATGATAGTCTTCCTTTGATCGTCATCGTCTTGTGGAAGATTGGGCGAAACGCCTACTCGAAGTGCTGGAATGTCTCGGCCCTCATAAGACGTCCCGATACTGATCATGCGAACATGGGTGGTGAACATGGAGGCCATAAGTCGCATCCATGGTACAAGAACCGAAAAAGGCTGGTAATCTTGAAAGAATATGTTGTCAACTCCATCGGATGCCCTTAGATTTGGTGTGAATGAACGGTCCGAACGACCTAGAGGTGGTTGTGGCTCCGAGAAGGCGAGAGAAGGGTAGGACTGATAGATGGTTCTCGCGAGGTCAGGCATCAAATTCGAGTAGGCAGTTTGTAATGACTTGGGAAGCAGTCCTAGGAGAGAAGGAACCTGCTGATATTAATATCCATTATTCTCCTGCACCATTGCCGAACTTACATCGTCTTCTCTCAATCGAATATCTGCCCAATTATTGGTAAATTCCCAAACATCCAAGAACAACGTATCCGCCGCCTCTGCCAAGGCCGTTTCCTCCACAGCAGAACTCAGGTTGAATCGAAGAACCACATCTCCTCCATATTTCGCAAGTAGCGTAGCGGGAAGTTGGGAAGTGATGGGTCCCGAGGAGGTCGGCTTCTCAATGCTGGGTCGGGTGACTGTTGGAGGCAGGCCGAAGAGTTTCTGGATCGCTGTATCTCTTAGCCATGTCAATTTAGGAAATGTACTGTGCGATTTATGTGATTGATGCTCTGCGGTATGTTGTCGCTGGGCGGTAGAGAATTGGTTGTTATGGGTGGTCCATGGAACCGCGAAGGCAGCAGCCAAAGGCGCAAAGCAAAGCAGGAGGCCGACGAGGAAGGAGATAAATGAGGGTATCGAACGCTGCATGGCTGGCAGTCAGAATGACAGCTGCCAACAATGGCGACAACGACTATCGAAGGCGAGTTTGCTGTGAAATGACGGGATTCAGAGATGATGATGAGAGGCAGGCTGGTGGGATAGACCGAGTTTCCTTGGTGTGGCTGGAAAACTGGGGCGATGCTTGTGGCTCGTGTGGGACCGTTGCCAAGGCTGGGGAGCTCTAATCGCCGATAAGAGGTCCAGTCTGACTTCACTACCCTACTTCCTCACTTCAACACTTCAACGCCCGTCACTGAATAAACAACCATCATGAGTTCAGATCCATCTTATACGATATTTATAAGACTTCCATTTTCCCACGGGGATTTCGTAGGTTTATCAATCGCTCATGTGTGAAACAAACTGATAGTTCAGGGCAACGAGATTCGAAGTAACTCTCGCTTTTCTTCTTTAACAAGCAGCATAGCTCCACGAAAGACAACTTCTCTAAGTACGGGCATAAATGCGGAAAGTTGATGTATCGAAGGGATCTGCGGCTCTATCTCCAGTTTCATGGAATAATTCCGAATCTGTTAAGGGAGAAGGAATGAGGAGGACAGGATCACGAGGTGGAGGTGGAGGTAGGCTTGCTCGGAGAGACAGGCCAGTAGGTCTATTAAGTCCTTGAAGAACGGCTGAGTTGGCTAGGACTGGGAAAGGGAGTGATGAGACGCTTAGTATGGGGAGTCGTTTTAGTGACTTAAATAGTATATTATTTCTATTTAAAAGTATACTTAAGACTACCAAATTGATGCTTTTGTGACGCAATCTGCTCTAGAAGAAGCGCTAGCTAGTAATATGTAAGCTAGATGTGGAATGGCAAGTAGGATGAGCTAGCTCAATTAGCCAAGCTTTGAGGAGTAAATATCTATGAGTATGTAAAATGCTTGTTCTGTTAGATTCTTTGCTGAGTAGGATCATGGAGTAATCAGATGCAGCTCTTATGCTATCCGATGAATCCCATCTAGTACTAACCTCATAACTCCTCACTTGATCTTCCTCTATCCCGCATCTGGATCATAAATCATCTTAATCTTTAACTTAACCTTTAAGACATTTCTCAAAATCGAGCTTCAAATCCTTTGGAAGCCTATCCTTAAGATCGAACGGCCAAGTAAGCACGATGGGATATATTTCGATGTGTGAGTGTGTGCAGAAGTGAAGCGATTTAGAGATGAGATGGATGGAGGGGTAGATAAGAGACAGCGAGAGATGTCAGATTAAGGCGACATAAAAGGAGGAGTAAGATAATCGTCGCCCACTCTGCCGACCTACAGGAGCGAAAGTAGTACGATTTGGTATGAAACATTGACCGCTACCGGAGGAGGGCGGAAGTTTTCCCGAAAGGTACGGAGTTACAACCCACTGAAGGCCTGGGAGCGCAGCGGCGGTTACAGTAAGTACTCGAGTACCGTACCTAGGCTGCGTACTAGTCAGACCATGTTTGACACTTGACATATTGAGTTTTTTGACACGATACGCCACCAGACTAGAGAGGCAGACGAAAGTTTGGATTTGAGACAGATGAAGACCTCGGGATTCTTGGTGAGTTCTAGGTGATCTGATGTGATTGATTCGAAGCTTCATCGTCATGTTCAGAGAGAGCATTGATTCAATTCAAGTTTGAATTGAATGATTCTCCTATTCTCATCTCAACCGAACCCAACCCATTCCATTCTGTTCTGTTCTTAATATAAAAAGAACTCTTCACTCTCTGGGTCTCTCGATCGACCTAGGTAATTTACGTACCGTTCACCACCGCAGGACCACGGGCAGCCAGCAGACAAGGGACCGGACCCCCCTGAACCGAGTTAAATAAAGTAGTGAAAATGTTGAGATCTTTATGTCCCAAGCCAACCAGTAACAAGTCTCTGGTATCACCATGACCCAATCAGCGACCAAGCGAGTCAAGCCACCTCCTGATCAGGGATAGCGACGGACCCTTCATGCAGATGCCGTCGCACGTCGAACGAACGTCGCACTCGCATCTGCGTATCGAAGTCGAGCACCTCAGGCAGGGAGCGAGGCCTTTTTGACATGTGGGAGGGCTGTGAGGACGATTTCCAAGGAAGGCCAAGACTTTGGTTTGGGGGAGGGAAGGGAGGATTCGGGAAGGAAGGAGGGAGGGCGGTCAGATGGAAAGGAGAGGGAATTGATTTGAGTTGGGTGGTAGATTAGATAGTTCGGGGAAGAGGAGAGGAGAGGAGAGAGACAAGTAGGATGGGAGGATATAGTCAGTCAATTATCAATGAATTGATGGAATGATAAGAAGCAGAACAGCTAGGTACTGTACCTACAGTAGGTACGAGGAGCACCTTAAGTCAAGATATCACAAGATATATGAATATATGGCCTTAGATATGGAAATAAATAGTTAGCTTCAGATTTACCCAATTTAAAAAGGCAACTCTCCTGTCAATCGATATGTTTCAATAATACCACGACGAATCCAGTAATATCTAACAGCCGACCACCCACCACACCACATCACCCACCAGCCGACATGGCCCATGCGGAAAAAGGGTTGAGAGAATAAAAATGGACCCCTACCCGGGCCTAGTCTAGTGCATAGTGCAAGTCAGTCTAGTCCAGTCCAGCTACTTACCACTTTTCGAAACCAGCCAGCCGTTGAATTCGACAGGAGGAAATAAAATAAATATTATCACCATCTCTCCCTCTTCTCTTCATCCTTTTCCACTTCTCTCCCCTTTGCTTGGCTTGGCTTCACCACCCATCTACCCTTCCATCACAACACAATCATGGCTCCTTCAGCTGCCAGTCCGGCACCAGCAGCATCAGTTCCTGCAGAGCAATTGACACATCTCGATCTCCACGGCAATGTCTTCGAGTTACCGACCTTCACCATGAAGGAAATCCACGATGCCATTCCCGCATGGTGCTTCAAACCCTCAATCCTTCGCTCCATGGCATACGTCGTCCGCGATTACTTCTACCTCGCAACCCTCATCTACCTCGCCGTCACCTACATCCCTCTCCTCCCCAACCCCTATCTTCGATTTGCAGCCTGGGCAGCCTACACCACCGTCCAAGGTTTCGTCTTCACCGGTATCTGGATTCTCGCTCACGAATGCGGACACGGCGCCTTCTCGAAATCCAAATACCTCAACTACACCATGGGATTGATCATGCACTCCTTCCTGCTGGTCCCCTTCCACTCATGGCGTCTCTCGCACTCCCAGCATCACAAGGCGACGGGAAATATGGAGAGGGATACAGCCTTCGTGCCACACACTCGCGAGTCGTGGGTCAAGACGCATTTCGGCGCCAAGGCAAAGGCGAACATGGTCGAGTTTGCAGAGCTGGCAGAGGATTCTCCAATCGCTGCTCTCTGGCACGATATCGTACATCAAGTCTTCGGGTGGCCTGGATACCTCCTCTTCAACCTCACAGGACAGAAGTACAACGGTGCGAAGGGTGCCAAGATCTCCCATTTCTACTATGGCGAGGATAGCGTTTTCTTCAAGAAGAATGAGTTGCCTTTGATCATGTTGTCGGATGTCGGTGTGGCTGTTATGATTGCTGGACTGGTTCTCGCTGGCCAGGTGTTCGGAAGTTGGAATGTTATTGTCCTCTGGGGTGTTCCTTGGTTGTGGGTTAACAACTGGATTGGTAAGTCCTGAACAAATTGGGACAATTGTACTCTTACTGACCGATGCAGTGGCCATCACTTTCCTCCAACACACCGACGCAGCAATGCCTCACTACGACAACAAGACTTGGACATTCGCCCGTGGCGCAACCGCAACAATCGATCGTGACCTTGGATTCATCGACACCCACCTTTTCCACGACATTATCGGCACACACGTCTGCCACCACCTCATCTCCACAATTCCCTTCTACCACGCCGGCGAGGCATCCAAGCACATCAAGCGCGTCATGGGCAAGCACTACATCGCCGACGTCAAGACCCCATTCTGGACCGCCTTCTGGAAGAACCAGCGCACATGCAAGTTCGTTGAGGAGACCAAGGGCGCAGAGGGAAGCGGCGTCTACATGTTCCGCAACCTGTACAACCGCGAAGGCGAGACTCAACCCGTTGCTCTGGCGGATGCGTCGGCCGTCGTGGAGACCAAGGAGAAGGGTGCCAGCGCTATGGCTACGGCAATGTCGAGTTCTCGCAACTTGGATGCCAGGAGAAGATTATCGCAATCTGCTCAGTTGAGAGCTAACCTTCCTCTCTTGGCTGATGGTTGAATATGCTTTGTTTGGGTGGTTCGACTCTTTTTTTCGTGTATCGTTTGTGCTTTTGAGAGCTCGCGATAGATAGATAGATGATAGAGTAGAGCTCGAGGATCTTTCCTTCCTGTAGATGGAATTGGCGTTTTTCTCTATTGATGGGTTGATTTGATCGATCGATGGGTTGTTTTTTGGTTTTTGTATCTCTGATAGAACAAGAAGAATAGACTAGACAGCGGTTCTAGATCTTGATATTTTGCTTAGAGTCTTCTTGTTTGTCTCTGGATCTATGTTTGAGATGGAGGAGAGATCGTGATAGAGATACCACAATACAAGAGAATCTGCCTACCTTGCTTTCATCCCTTTTATCAACCTCGAGCGCGTCAAGTAGTGCATACGTGCTTGGTTACTTGTACTCGTGTTCTCGTACTTGTGCCTGTGCTTATACCTGTCCTTGTTGTACCTGTGTATCTGTATTCGTATGATGTGAGAAAAGAATAAACACAGGCAGAGGGGAGCGGGGTAGAATAAGTACAATGCAGTACAGTAGTGTAGCAAAATGTCTCGGAAAAATCGGCACCTGTAAGTGTAAGGCACTGTATGACTTAATCCGGACTTCTTGTCGCTTTGAAATCCGTGATGAACTTTCTCCACTTTCTTTAAGCGATATCTTGCTCTGGCTTGATCTTGGGGAAAGATTTGCTTTTGTTCGATAGAATATTTGGAGGGAGATGTTTGTGAGCTTCTTTCAGTGACTGGGAGGAAGGTGCCTTACTTTACCCCGCACTAGTATTTCGAAGCTGTGATTGATGAAGTGGGTGGCGTTGAGTTGATCGACACTCGATTAAGTACTTGTAATACAATTAGAAAATATTAGAGATGTGCCTCCTTAACTACCTATTTGTATGCATCCTGCCATTCCATCTAGCACTCACTCACTCAGTGTTGGTTTATTTACTTCAAACTAGCCCAGTATGTTCATCCGCGTCTCTAAACCCGAACAAGAGAGAGAGAAACGTTGACCTAGGGAGTAAAATGAGATTATAGATTTTCTCCTTTTATTCCCTGTTCTAATCTCAGGGGTGCGTGGAGTTTGAGTCTAGGGAAAGCCTGAATTAGAATCAGAACGGAAGTCAGCATTTGTCGTTCTTAGTTAGCTTAGTGGGAAGATAGAGTCAATGGCAAGGCATACGGTTGTAGAGCATTACCTGAGTCAATAATGTGAAGATACGATGGATTCGAGCACAAGGTCTTCGCTTTGGCAGCATTTGATTTTACTCGTACTATTGGAACTCTCCAAACTCCCCGTCATCGAATCCCAGGTCTTCAATCGTACCTGGTTTCGGGGGTTCGTAACTCTGACTGAGTCTCTTCTGAGCCTTGACTTCCTGTGCACTTGGCGGAGGAGGCAGAAATGATCCCAACGAACCTCCTCCCGGTGGAGGAGGTAAAGAGAATCCTCCTAATCTGGTACTTTGTTGTTCCGGCTTCTGGTTCTTCCTCTGTATTCCCCTCCCTCCAATACTGACCGTGATCGTCTCTCCCTCCTTCAAACTGAAATCCTTCTTCTCCGCTGGCTTGTCCTCTTTGACCGGTTTCCTTCCCCCGTATTTCGCGTTATCCTCAAGTCCTAATGTCTTCCTAACCTCCTGTAGGGCAACACTGAAATCAAACGCCTCACTTCTCTCCTCAAACCCCATCCCAAGTACTGCCTTTCGTCCCCCTTCGCCCTCAACCCTCACTGCAAAGAACCGACTCGAATCCAAGACCTGCTCCACGATCCCTGGCGCTGTATAAGGAGCCGCCGCAAACAGCTGTCCATTCTTGGGATCCTCGAGCAGGATGTCTGTTTTTAACGTCTCGCCCGTGGAGGTAGGCGTTGCGGTCTCGAGGATCCGGAGACGAGCTGTGAAGATCTGCCGTTTGTTATTGTCGGCCGTCCAGGAGGCGGCGACGTAGCCTTTTGTGCTGGTGAGAGGGGGGATGTTGTAGACGTGAACGGATTGGGCGATGAAGAGGATTCGTTGGATTACATCGGCGGGGAGGGGACGACCTGTTGCTGGGTCGATTGTCTCCATATTTGTGTAGATATTGATTAGTTCGAACAGAGGCTGAAGAACTAAAGAGAAGTTGTTTGGTTTGTGCTAGCTGTCAGCTGAAGTTGAAGCGTATTCCGAAGCAAGTAGGTACAAGTACGACTGAAACGAGGTCTCAATGCTGCCCCGCGATCCAGACCACGGCAAAATTTGTAGGCATTATATTTCCATACCTATATCCCCATAGAATCCCATTCATGTTAACATTTATTAGCTGAAAAAACACTCCTGACTCTACATATAGTGATTGCATATGGAGGTGTTATTGAATTCGATTTGGTGGTGATCGATTGAATTACTTCATACCTCCTGGCTTTTCCTTTTGGGGGATATAGCAAGGTGCAGTACAGTTTTGGTTGGAGCTCTTAGGTAACGAGTAGAATCAAGATTAAACGATCAGGAACGGGAACATATAGAAAACCAAAACTGGCCTGGCCAACTTGACTACTGACTGAAACTTTGCAAATATATAGGCAAGTAAGTGTTTATATGACATGGAATTAGATTAAATAAAGTGTTAGGGAGCCAAACATCGTCAAGCCTATGATTCCAACAGAAACGCAGGCAATGCAAAGCTAAGCATACTTCCCTCATGGG